>JAKSZT010054271.1:425901-481862 GCA_026826555.1 Tolypeutes matacus | reverse complement strand
TATATATATATATATATAAATAACATTTTTGTAAGCAAATACACATATATGCATATATATTTATATATCATTTTACAAATGTTTGTATGTATTGTGAGAATTTTGATTTTTACCCATAATAAAAATAAAATAAAATTAAATTAAAAAAAAAAAGTAAATTAAATCCATCTCTGACAGACCTGGAACAGTTAATGTCTGCTTTCCACTAGAGATGCAAGAAAAAGAAGGTCCGTGCACTTTCTGTCTGTCTGGTTGGGGCAGCCAAGACTGAATGGGGGAATACAGGAAATCTAAAAACATAGGGAAGGAGAAATAACCTTTGCACCTCAGAAATAAAAACAGCACAAAATAAAAATAAAATAAAATGAAAGAAAAAATGAAGACTTCACCCCCAAATTTCACCATATCAGCATCCAATGTTTATTTTCCTTTCTTTTTCTCTTGAAATCATTTATTTTTATATAATTGTAAAAATTGTTTATTTCTGTGTATAGTGCATATATTTTGATTTTTCCCTCAATATGATTTCATAAAACACTTTGTTTCTATATAGACATCATATTTATTCATGTAATGGCTGCATAATCTACAGTATTATCTAAAAAAAAAAAAGGAAATTAATATCCTCCGTTTATAAACTGGAGTCCATCTCCCTTATAAACTGGAGTTGGTGCATTTATGTGATTACAATATTTTTTACCAAAAATTTATCAAAAATAGCTTGTGTTAAAATATGTACGTGTTTATTTTCCTGATAATTCTTCATTATTCCCTTTATTTTCCAGCCTTAACACAGTGGCATTTAAATTGTCTTTTTCAAATGTGATTTGGTTTATTACATGATAAAGAATCTCATAGAGATTCAGTGGGTTGGATCAGACAGACTTATAGACTATTGGTGAAGGAAAAATAGCTAAGAAATCTTAAGGGATCAATTTCATGAATCAAGTTAAAGGTGGAGAAAAGACACATTGAAATTTAAAATGTAACAGAATTTTTTTCACTAACACATAGGAATATAATTTTGGAATATTATAATAGAGCACTAATTTTTATTTTATTTCTGGGAATAATTTTAACAGTCTAAAATGTAATTGTTAATTGAATTAAATAGTTAATTTATCACTACGTATATCCCTCCTTCACTATTCAGTAGAAATGATACCAGAAGGACAATGTGTGGCAATTGATGTTAACTATTATACTCTGGATCAATTTATGTTTTTTATCTCCAAAAATCCTACATTATGTTGAGAGCTTTATGTGCACAAATTTGATTTTAACTCCACCGAAAGGAAAAATGACAGAGAAGGACTTACAGTTTTGGAAGTAAATTTCAAGTATCTTGATGCTGAAATTATAAATAATATAAAATATCTTACATACTAAAAGTTCATGTTTTATATACATGAAGTTGGGAAATTACAGTGTGAGTTGAAGGAATGGATTAAAAGCTTGTTTACAAATAGTTCTTTCTTAGCTTATCAATGATTCTTGAAATTTTACCAGTAGAGAACTGTTTATCTGTTAAGGTTTAACATTTCTTGCCAGAGAAACATTAATAGAGGTGGTATTATATAACTCTATAATAGTGACAAGAAGAGGGGAGTAAAACTAATGGGAATGGAGAAGAGAAAAGCTAGTCTAAGTTGCTAAGACTGGCAATATGGGCACTAAAATGAGCTACATTTTTAGGATGATTGGTTAGGAAGAATCAAACAATTTGTTTACATGAATCTAAAAGAAGACAATTTATCCATGTGGGTATGAGATTGGATGAGTTTCTAACAATCCAAGCTAAACCAATTGATCCTTTTCTGAAATGCCAAATGACTCCTGGAAGTCAAATACATGTTGTTGTTATTGTTTTTATTTAGAGTTCACAGGAAAATCATGGAGAAATTAGAGTTCCATATCCTCCTTCACACATGCAGTTTCCTTATTATTAAAACTTTGCACTAATGTGGTACTTTTGTAAATATTTGTTTTTCTTATTTCTGACATGATAATGTGTTGAAGAATAGAGATAACCAACTTTTCTTGTTATTCCTTTAGTTGACTATGACATATACTCCTTCATTTGTAAAATTAGAAAGATGGACCTTCCTTACCACTCCAATCAATTTAAAATATTTTTATAAATGTATAATCTAAGTTCTCCCACTAGAACTCAGTATTCTAGGAATTTGTTCTAGGTACTGGCAGAACAATGAATTGTTCACCCAAGACAATTTTTTCCTATTTTACAGAAGTAAGGAAAATTTGGTGATAATTAAAATTGGGAACTTGGAATATACTTTTTCACCAGGACTGGAAAACCAACTGGAATGATAAGGGAATTAGCAAAAGGAGAAAGTAGCAGAGCCAAACTCTCATGTCTAGCTGCAGTTACAAGACTTGGTTAACATTCATATAATAAGTAAAACAATTCTAAAAGTTGAAAATTACTAAATATTTGCAAAGTATTTTACATTTGTTACCTTATTTAATCTCCACAACAGTGCTATGATAAATCATATTACTCTCAAAAAATGTACAGCCTTCTTTCTGGTGAATTTATTTCTGGGCCTAGCATGAGGCATCAAATACATATATACCACATATGTGATTGTCAGTGAAATATGTCCAGATTCAATCTTATCAATGTTCAATAATATTAGAACCAAGCCCAGAGGAAAGTTAATTTTATTTTTAAAAGTAAGGAAACTAAACACAAGAAAAATATAACTAACTATAGCATGTATAAAATGTTTCCAAATTCCCAATACATTTGGTGGTTTTTCTATTTACAAACTTTGCACACAAGATATAGGGCAGAAAGTTTCTCACATATAATATCACCAACATAGCACACATCATATATTAGTATATGATTATTTTTTTCTATTTTTCAGTCTGCTTCATTTATTTGAGTATGTACTAAATAACAGCGAGAACAGGAAAGTGAGATCTGATTTTATTTTATTTAAAGGATAAATTTTGTAGTTCTATTTGGGTATAATACCCAGCTGATACTTGATAAAGCATGCTGAGATAATGGTTACATAAATATAATTTATTTATTATACAATGTTAGTTTTCCTCTCAGTAACCTAACATTTTTTCCCAGTAGTTAATGTTTTCAAGAAAGGGACAAAAAGCTCTGTAGGAAAGCCTTCTTGAATAAAAGAGTAAAATTATATTTTCTTCAGCTCATGAACCATTTTTCCATTATAATCTTCCCCATGCAAGGAATGATATGCCTCACCATATTAAAATATATCTCATAAGAATTAATTATTCATCTAATTTCAGGAGTCTACAAAATGCTCTTGATCATGGAAAATAATGTCATAGAATTTATTCTTTTAGGACTTTCTCAGGAAAAGGAAGTAGAAGTTCTCTGTTTTTTGCTATTCTTACTTTGTTATATTGCAAATTTGACAGGAAATCTGCTCATCATGGTTTCTATCATCTGCAGTCAACTTATTAAACAGCCTATGTATTTCTTCCTGAGTTATCTCTCATTCTCAGACCTTTGCTACACCTCCACTGTGACCCCCAAGCTCATCATGGACTTCCTGGCAGAAAAGAAGGCCATTTTCTGTAATGGCTGCATGACACAGCTCTTTACCATGCACTTCTTTGAAGGTATTGAGGTCTTCATCCTCACAGGGATGGCCTATGACTGCTATGTGGCCATATGCAGGCCTTTGCACTATACCACCATCATGAGCCAGTGGAGATGTAACATCATGATTGCTGCTTCCTGTGCTGGGAGATTCCTGCATTCCTTTAGCCAGTTTCTCCTTGCCATCTTCTTACCCTACTGTGGCCCCAGTGAGATAGATTACTACTTTTGTGATGTGTACCCTTTGCTGAAACTGTCCTGTGCTGACATAAGCAGAATTGGTCTCTTGGTCATTGCTAATTTGGGCCTGATGGGCCTGGTGACTTTGGCTGTCCTGTTGAGCTGTGGTCTTATCCACTGTCAGGTTCTACTTTGTGGAGAATTGCTGCAAAGCTCTTTCCACATGCAGTTCCTATATCAATGTGGTGGTCATTTTTTTTTTTGCTCCTTTACTCTTCATTTACATTCGAACAGCTACTACTTTCCCAGAAGACAAAGATTTTGCTCTTTTTTATACTATCTTTGCCCCATGCTCAACCCTCTGATACACACACTAAGAAATACAGAGATGAAAGCAATAGAGAAATTATGGTTCCATATCATGGGAAAGAAAGGAAATAGAGTAAAAGATATTCTTGATTTTTACCATTAGCTTGTTGAATATGTCTCTTCTACCCTAAGATCTATAAAATGCATAAATCTTATATCTGGCAACCACATATATGAGTAACACCCAGATATGAGCAAACATTTACTATTCCCAACATCTATCCAGGTTTTCCTCTGCTATGCTTTGTTTTATGACTTCCTTTTTACTCTCTCTTTTGCCTTATTGATTGTTCAAATAATTTAGATATTTAGTAGCAGACTATCTGGGGCATGGTGAAACCCAAATCAACATTGAAAGCCTATATAGTCTATTCTTATGTAAGATTACATTTGGTGAAGACAATTCCAACCACCAAATAATAAGTTAAAAATTAATTTCAATATTTTAATTGTATCACTGAAAGAATACTGTAAAAGTTCTAATTATAGCCAATAACAATATTTATCAAATTTTCACCATCTACTCTGATAATTTTGAAAACAATGGCATTCTGGAGTTTCTCACATGTCCAACACAATACACTCTCCCAAGCTCCAGAGAGAAATAATTTCTTTTCTTCTAACTCAAATTCCATCTTAGATCTGTTCCTGAAAGTATACAGCTTTATAGAATTGTAATATCATATAGTGTATTCGTTAAGGGTAAGTGCTCTCAAATCAGAATCACTTGATTCAAAGCCAGACTTGGTCACTTACTGTGTCCTGAGTCAACTCTATGTTCAATACATCCTCTATAACACACAGGTGGTAATAATGGCACGTCAATCACAAATCCGTGAGATTTATATGTGAGGGACTACCACCTTGCTTTTAATAGAAACAGCTCAATAGGTATGAGTCATTTGTATCATTTATTCTCCTGTTATGCATTGGAAAATGACTTAACTCTGGAGCAGTGGGTGTATAAGGATGGAAAAAAGGCAAGGAACATTAATGTCATGTTCCTGTATCAGGTGGAAGTAATTTTTTTTGCAGTGGTCAAGTGGAGAATATACTTAAATTCAATGGGTCAATGTGAACATTTTTCCCCCTTAGCACTATAAAACTTAAAGGCAGTTCATGACAAATGGTAATCGTAAGTCCCCTTAGAGGAAATTTGTCTCAAATCAGGATGGGCTGAAAGTAAAATATAGCTACTGCATAATCAGTTAGGATCTGGGAGGACTTCAGAAATTCCAGCAACCTGAAATTGCTTGCATGAGAATTTCTTTTCAGTTTGGTATGCAAGTTACACTGAATAAAGATAGGTTATTGTTGAGTTGTCCTAAGACGGGTGGATAATATAAACAGAAAAATAACATATTGCTTCACCTCATTTTTTTTTTTTTTAAAGATTTTATTTATTTATTCATTTATCCCCCCCCTTGCTGCCTGTGCTCGCTGGGTCAGCTAACCACGCCGTGCAGGCAGACTTGCCTTCACCAGGAGGCCCCGGGAACCGAACCCGGGGTGCCGCTTTGTTTCCGGGCCTGAGGGTGATCAGCCCTGCTGCAGCCCGGGGAGCTACACGAGCTAGTTGTGGGCCGTCCGGCGTGCACTCCGGAACGGCGGGGGGGTGAAGAAGTTGTCAGGAGAGCGCAGGCCCGGCTCCCTGGTCTTCACGGAGGTTAAGGAGAAGTTGTCACAGGGTCGCCGTTTGGTGCCCTGTGGTCTCCCTGACAGTACTAAATGAAGAGACACCACTCACTTGCTTGCTGGAAGGTAAGACCTTTATTCAGGGAGAGCTGTGCAGTTTTATAGGCAGTGGTGGGCGGGGGAATGAGCGTGTTGTCTTCTGATAGGGCTAAGCTGTTGCTGGGCGTGGGGGGAAGATTTGGGAGGGAGGGGGGAGGCTAGAGGAGAAGGCCAACATGTCCAAATAAGGTTATGGCTGTGAGGGGGTGCTATGATAGGCTGCGGTGAATAGGGAAGTTGGGTTCGGGGAAGAGAGAAGTTGGCTACGGGAAGCGGGTGGGGCGTAGCGCCCCACAGACACCTGTGGCAAGGTTTGACTTGGGTAAGCATTACCTCACCGGGGCCTCCCATATGGTAAACGGGAGCCCTACTGATTGAGCCACAGCAGCTTCCCTCACCTCAGTTTTTAAACTAACAAATGAAATTTAAACCATTCTATTCTAAAAGATCTTGAAAAAAAAAGTTAAGACATTTTATCTAATTCTTCAGAGTTTTTTTCAAAATTTCCTACAAGTGCAGCTTGAGCAGTGTAAAACTGTGGAAGATGATTTTATCATTTACAATAAGCAGGGACTCAGGTAGGCCCAAAAAGCTCTGAATTTCACCTCTGTTTCAGTAGCTCTAGCCTCCAAACCAGCCAGAAATGTATTATTGAAAAGCAAAACATCACAAATTAATACAGATGTTTCTTTTAATTCTGTTTTTGCAATAAAAAATTTGAACAGGAATTATTAAAACATCTGGGGCAGAAGATATTAAAAATAGCAATTATTAACAAGGGAATTCCAACTTTAACTCCTTCATTTATGCACCATATTTCTTCCTTCACAGCTTTTCAAGGACATCATTGCTTCTCCCCTCTTCCTCTATGTAAGCAATTTTTACCTCTCTTTTAGATCACTGACATTAGCATAAAAACTGTGGGGGAATAAGAAGGGAGTCTTTGAAATTTCCCATATTCTGACAAGTGCTTCCTTCCAGATTATCCACCTTGCATTATCTTTGACTAAGATACTTAGCAACTCTGTGGATATAAAGGTTAATCTGAAGAAAATGACCAAAATGACAATAATGCCTATCCAGAGACTGCAAAGTGGAAAGCAATAGGTTGTCACACTGAATATTAACCAATTTTGTCAGTTTTTCAACCTCTTGTAAATTCATTCAACATTCCTTAACAAACTATGAATATGTGGTATTTATGCAGTATTTTTTTAACTTATCTAACTTTCCTCATTATGTGAGTTAAATAAATTCTTTGTTATGAGTTCATTTTATATTTGTGTTAAAATCATGATTATATTCTCTTTTAAAATGCATCCATTTAACAAAATAAACTTGTATTTACATCTTTTCTAAAATAAAACAAAAATCTTTTTTGTCCATAATTTCCCTATAAATTTTCTTTCCCTATTTCTGATTTTTCTTCTTCCTGTGGTCACTGTATCTAATTTCTCTCCTTCCAATTTTATTGAAACTTTAGAAATGAGGTTTTCACCTCTACTGCTTCATAAAGCTACTCTTGTCAAGGTCTTCAATTATTTTTATATTGACATTTCCAGGAGTTGACAGAGTTGATCAATCTTTTTCCTCTAGATATTTTGACTTGGTTTAGGATTATCAACATACTCTCCTGATTTTCCTCCTTTTTTTAAAATATATTTTTTTATTTTTATTTTTTAAAGATGTTTAGTTTAAATAAATGTTACATAAAAAATATTGAAGATTCCCATATGCCTCACTCCCTAGCCCCCCACATTTTCCCACATCAACAATATCCTTCATTAGTCTGGTACGTTTGTTACAATTGATGAACACATTACACATTTTGGAGCATTGCCACTAAACGTGGATTATAGATTGCAATAGTTTACACTATTTCCCTCACATTTTTGTAAGTTATTACAAGATATATAATGGCTTGTAATGTCATTGCAATGTCATTCAGGACAATTCACAAATCCCTAAAATGCCACCAAATTACAGCTATTTTTCCCTCTCCCTCCCTTTAGACCTTCCAGTGGTCACTGCTCCACATCAATGATAAAAGTTCTTCCATTGCTAGAATCACAATAAGTCTATAGTAGAATACCAGTAAGTCTATTCTAGTCATCGTTCATTCCCCAATCCTGAGGATTCTGGGATGGTGATGCCCACTCCACCTCTAATTGAGAAGGGACTTAATTAGACTATAATAGATAATCAACAATTATCTTAATTAGAATAAAATAGATAATCAACAATTATTTCGTGGGGCAGATGGATAGGACTATCTTGGCTGCATTTGCAGACTCTCTCTGTTCCTTGAGACAGTCATTGTCCATGATCTCCTTGATAGTTGTCCTGGGTGAGTCCAATGAACTGGAGAGTTGGTGTTGCAACACTGTTGAGATTTACTGCTCAACTGGTACATGGACAGTCCAAAGATTTAAGTATCTTGGACATACACCTATCAAGTATAGTACTAAGTATAGGTTCAAATAGAAGGGGCAGAAGAGCCATGTGTAGGGAAACCACAACTGAGTCCAGCTCTGTCATGTCTAAGTTGATTTTCCTAGCCCTTGATGGTCTCACTGAATTCTCTGTATTAGAGTTTCACAAGGCTCCGTCCTTGGACCTGTGTTTGTTTCAATCTTGGTGATTTTATATAATCCAGATGTAAATAATTACTATGTGCAGGTGACTACAAAATTAGTATCTCTTAACTCAGACCTCTATCTTGAACTCTCAATGAATTATTGTAATAGCCTCCAATCAGTCCTATATTTGCACAGACATGTTTTACTCTGTTCCTAGAATAATGGTTAGAATATAATAGATAATCAACAATTATTTGTTGAATAAATAAATGTTTAAAAATATTGAGAAAAATCCCTAGTGAGAGAGAAAAGAGAGAGCCATATTAATGGAATTATATAATTTCCATGTATCAGAAATATTACTGGATTTCAAATTCTTTTTGAAGAAATTATTTACCCATTTCAAAATCAATACTTTATTGAACTGATATCTGAGAAAACCCATTCTCCTTCAGAGTTCTTATTTTGCATACTATTTCAGATGTTTCCAGGAGCCTAGCCAGTATCTCTCCATTTTTATTACTCTCAGAACCCTGAGATTGCTTGTGCTGGCAGTTCCCCATTCTCCCTTGTAACTAGGTTAGTGATTTAATATTGTATCAATGAAACTTAAAAGGGAGTCTGTTGGGGAATTCTAGAAAAGTTTTACTTCCTGATAAAACATTTTTGTTCTTTTTTTCTTTTTTCTTTCTTCTATCCTGAAACATAAACAAAAGCAACCATTTTGCAATCACAAGGACAAACACTTCATGAAAAGCATGGTAGAACAAGGATCTAGAGGGAACCTGGTTCTGTCTATACTAACCTTAGATTCTGCTTAATTTCTCTAGACTTATTTTTACATTAAAGAAAAAAAAAACACTTATTTCAATAAATTCCTAAATTGTTTTCCAGTGAGAGCTATCCCAACTAATAAAAACATATTTATTTCCTTTTCTTGGGCATTTTTCTTTCCACATAAACTTTAGGATTATTTTATTATATCAAAAAGAAAATCTGGAATTTTAATGGGAACTCCATTTAATTCATATATTAACTCATGAAATTGTGGTTCTTATGATGTTAACTCCTCATTCACAACTTTGATATGTGGTTCTCTTTGTCCTTGCTCATTTTACAACTTTAAACATGATTTTCTTCCTTTTGGCTCAAAGTTTCTTCTATTAAAATTTATTTGTAATTGACTTTTGGTTTTGTAATGCAATTCTTTGTCTCCTTTCCTAGTTTTTTCCTTCCTTGGTTAGATACAATTTATTTATTTTATGTATATTTATCTTAGATTTAGCCACCTTGTCAATTGTCTGATTAATTACAGACATTTTAATCATATTTTTAAAGATTTTATAGGCTACTCTCTATCCCCTTGTTCAAATTAGTAGTCTCATAGAATTTTAGTCTCCTCATTGAGTAAATGGCAGAAAAGTTGTCTTCTAACACCCAATACAGTGTATGTTCCCCCAAACCATACTCACCTATGGTTGATTTGACAAAGGATATATCTGAAATAAACTGTTTCTAAGCTAAACGTATAATATTGTTATTATATTAAATTGATTATATATCTGTGGATCATATAAACATATAAAATTCACAA
The DNA here is from genome assembly GCA_026826555.1 of Tolypeutes matacus. Classification (NCBI taxonomy): domain Eukaryota; kingdom Metazoa; phylum Chordata; class Mammalia; order Cingulata; family Chlamyphoridae; genus Tolypeutes; species Tolypeutes matacus. The sequence continues at coordinate 471,796 of JAKSZT010054271.1, read as the reverse complement.
AGAAAACTTTAGCTTTAAGGAAAGAGACTACATGCTAAATTGGAATCAAGGAAGGAGTTTTGAAATGTGGTGGTGGGGTTAGGACATTAAACAAGACATTATCATTGAAGGATAAATAGGGTAACATACTTCTAGTTCTCTGTATTATTTGCACATACTAGATGATTTAGGACATTTGTGGGGGATAATATTCCAGGCTCCATCCTGCCCTGAGTCCTTTCTCTTTCCTAACAGTTAAGTCTCATAAAAACAGCACCCAGCTTTGTCTCCATGAGTATGATAAAGGTATTTCATCTCAAAATGAGTAGTTCTCTGTTCCTCTGCAATTCATTGCATATATCATGACAGATTAAAGTCACTGCAATTTTTATTCCTTTTGTTACATGCATGCTCAAAGAACAGCACTTGCTTCTACATCTATAGCAAGCTTTCCTTAACCATTCAAGGTCTAAAACTCCTTTAACACTCTCTAAAATACTTCCAGATATCTCATCATTAACACTTTTTTTTTTTTAATTAAAAGCAGTTTTATTGAGAAATATTCACGTAGCATACAATCTATCCAAGGTGTACATCTTAATGAAAATACATCTTACTGTTCACTGTATTGGTAACTGATGCCCATTCAAAGCCTGCTTATGCCAGGCATAGATAGACCTTATGGTTAGTAATACTGATGATGATCACTAATGTAGATTTTAAGCCTTTCTGAGTCCTAGGTCCTGTGCTGATGGCATACATCTTATTAACAACATATATTTCATTGTTAATTATATCCACAGCTGAAATCTGTTCTAAGCTGTCTGGTCATCATTAACACTTAATTGGAACAACCAAGAAATTGATTATTTTTTAAAAATTTCTCCAAGCAGTTCTTCAGAGAATGAGCAACAGCATCTTGTATTCTTCTTGTCATTCATAATTTAGGCTAACAGTCAGTGCATAGATTTTGGATTTAAACAAAAGACCAGGAAAGAGACAAACCCATATAATCTGGGGCAGGATAATAAACTTGCCTGATACTCTATTTCTACTCTTTCAATATGAGCATTTCTAATATCAATGTCCCACTGTTGTGCATGTTAATTTATAAGACACATACATAGTGTGCAATAGGCTTTATTTTTTCTCTTACTCTTGCCTTTCCTTACATTGCTATGTATACATTACAAATTCAATATATCTTTACCAAAATAATAAATAAAAGTACACTGAAGATTTAAAATTAGTATAAAAATGAAAGTTACTATAATTCATATCTAACTGATTGTCATTATTTGAGACTAAAAAGAGAAATAATGGTAATGATAGTGAATATTTATCTGATGCTTACCACCTCTTAGATATGACTCAGCATTTTACATGTATTGATTCATATAATACTAAGAAGGACCTAATTTTTTTCTTAAAGCCCTGCTTTGCAAATGAGGAAACCAGACATTTTTTACAATAGAGGTAAATACTGATTATACACAATGGTTATTTTAAGACACATTTTAATTCTTTTCCTACAATTTTGATATTGATAATATAGTTTTCACATCCAAATGATTCTTGGAATTATCCCAAGAACATACTCCCATTTATGTTGCAATCCAAGCTTTTTCACCCAAGAGATTTCTCTCAACCCCAGCTTCGAAGTTCTCTCCTATCTCTAGTACCCAATCTCAGAACCAGTCTTATTTCCTTTCTCTTTTACTGTTCACATTATTCTCTCCTTCATCCATTAAATTTATTGTACATTGATTTTCAGGATCCTCTGATATTAAAGTGTTCTAAATCCATGTCATTCCATGATTTTAATTTCTCCTGTGTACATATCATTTATAGAGTAGCAAAAGATGGGAAGACTAATGAATTTCTACTCTAGTGCATCCCCTTAATGTATGCCTTCTATTCTTTTCAATTATATATTTCTCTTTTGCCTAAAATTCATGTCATTCATTTGATTTGTCTATCAATTTACTTTTCTCTAATCAACCACAATATGTTATTCTGAATAGTAATGATACTATATTTCTTCATGAATTTTCCAAAATAAAAAAAAATTCTGCCTCATTTTAACATCTTCTGAAGGATATAGATCTAATCATTCATTGTATTTTATGTAAAAAATGGGACATTTTTATTTAAAACATTTGCAAAAGATTGAAGGAAATAGAGAATATGCACATCTCAAAGAAATTAAATCAGCATATTTATAGACTAAAATATAATTTATATTATATATAAAAGCTAAATTGATCTATTTGAAAGTAATACTTGTTTCTTATAGGTTTGTTGGATTTTTACTTACTAGAAGATGAACTCATTAGATAATTTCCCTTAATTCTGAATTAAATATGATATTCAGTGTTTGAATGCATTCAGAATAAATGTTTAATGCCACTGTTAAAGACTAATGAATTTTACTGTCCTTTAAGGCTATATGCTATGTGGGTCTTGGTTGTAGGACTTCACTGCTTTCTCTGCAGAGGGGAGTACTCTCTAATGATTTTTGAAATTCAAATGAAATAAAATCATTGTTGTCATTTATGTTTAAATTTTTTTTTGTCTATCCAAAAATATATCTAATGTTCTACTTAATTTCCATGTGGCATTTAAAGTGGATTACCTGGGCGATTATAACCCTTGGCTGTTTCTGAAAACATCTTAACCTGGGTTTCCGAAAAAATGAAAACTGAGCCAAATTTATGATTTATAATTCAATGGTGAGATAAAGTGAAAAGAAGTCAGAGAAGAAGAAATAAGAGTGTGTATTTTTAAACTGGCCTCCGTATGGTGTCAAGGACAAATGTTCCCACCATCTTTCTGGATTGTCTTCTGAGCAACTGTATAAACTTCTGTGTCTCAGACAATCCATTTGGAAGGAGAAGATAGACAAATTTTCCACATTTCCATATATCAGAGTGGTCTCTTTAGGCCTTAACTCCCCTCACATGTGGATTGTACATGCAGGGCACTAAGCACGAGTATCTCACTTGTGTTAACAAAGATAAAATGAAAGCAAATGATAAGGTCTTAGCATTTGCAATGACTGTGGAGCCTGGATGGAAAGGGTGAAACATACAAGCATAAAGATGGTGATGCTGCCTGACTACTGTTGATGACACCAAAGCTGACATAAATGATTGCTATATTTGGCCTAGTGCAACTTAAGGAATGCTATGAAAACCAGAGCTCTTCTCTTGGAGCTCTGATATTCAGAAGCCAAAAAGCAGATCATGTTGCAAATCAGACCCAGAATTTGGTTATGAGGGTAGCAGGGCTTTAGTTTTTAAAGACTCTTATGTCAATAACAAAGCCCTGGAAAATGGGATGCTGAAATCTGGGATAGTGACCTTTAAGGTTGAGTCTGAGAACTTTGAACTCCCAAATTCCCTGAAACCTCTGGGAGAACAGAATTATCCCCCTTCTCTTCTTCTAGAAGAAAACATATTCTATTTGTCTGGAAGTTGTGTAATAAATTCACCTGAATCTGTTTCCTTGAAAAATGATGCTTATTTTCTTAAGATTCTATTTATTCTCATCATGCTTCATTGCTTCTAGGCCAATAACGAGGGTCAGGTCACAGCACAAGTCCAAGGGAGAGTCCATACTTTTCAAGTCTAAAATCCATACATTTCACTAGAGTAAATTAGGTATTGCCCTATTTCTGGCTATTGTGATTGATAATCAATGGATATTAATGGGTAAGTAATATATATCTCAATTATTATGTCTTTTCTAAATTCAAGATAATTTTCTCATTCACTTTATTATTGTTTCTCCCTTTTCTTAATTTTAAGTCGTTTTTCTCAAATTGCTCATTTGATTAACGCTTCTCAACTTCTAGAATTCCACTTATATGTATATGTTTATTCTTCTCTACAGCTCTTATCTTACACAAATTAACTTTGATCCTTAAACACTTGCATTGACTTCTAGGGCAATTTCCCAGATGATTGCATAATTCACTATATTTAAGCAAATATCTGCCCTTCTAAACATCATTGTCTTTTATAAATTTAATTGTAAATATTTATATATATATATTAAATTAAGTTGTACTTATATGTGAGTTGGTGAGTATATATATCTATATCTGTAGCTCTATCTAGAATGTAAATTTTTATATCTATGCCTCTATCTATCTAGAGAAAGATTAAAGATAAAATGAACTCTTTACACTATCAAACCTGTTAAGAAATAAAACATTGCCAGTATCTTTCAAGTGACTTGAAATTCTCTTCCCCAAGTACCCCTTCCCTCTTTGTCAAAGATAATTCCTGAATTATATGTTAATGTTCTCTTGTTTATTTTTACATCAATAGCATTAATACATATATCTAAATTCTGAAACAATATATTGTCTAATTTTACCTGTTTTTGACCTTGAATCTTCTATGAATGACTTCTTTCTTTTAAAATTATAATTTTGAGTCTTATGCATCAAATGAATGTGTTTACTTCACTCATTTTTTCTGTATTTTTGAATGAAAAACATACTATTTATTTATCCATTCTTCTATTATTGAGCAATTGCATTATCTGACATTTATTTTCCTTTCTTCCTATATTTTTATTACCGTTACTATTTTGTGAATGCAAACAAGGCTGCTCTGAACATTCTTGAAATTATCACTTGGGAATCTAAAAAAGTGTCTGATATATAAATGATACTTGAATTACTGAGTCATAAGAAATACATACATTCCACTTAATATTTAATCCCTCTTCATACAGATGTTAAAGTTAACACTCTCACAAGCAGTAAATGAGAGTCTTCATGGTTTCATATCCTTGCCACCATGTGGTCTTTTATAACTTTAAGTATTGCCAGACTGATGAGGGTTAAATCTTTTTGCATTGTGATTTTAATATTTCCCTGACTACTAACCATCTTTTCAGATGTTTTACAGGTGATTTGGATTTTCTCTTCTGTAAAATGCTTGCTTTCAACTCTGACCATTTTTTTCAAATGGATTCTTTACTTTCTGCCTCATTGGGGCTTGTTTATATATTTTGGATACTAATCCTTTTAAGTCATAAGCTTTATATATAACTTATTCTAGTTAAAAGATTTTTTTTCCCCTTCTCTTTATTAAGGATTTTTAATTTAAAAAATTTCTTGACTTGAAACAGTAAAATTTCTACTTTTTCTTTACAGTTATCTTTATGTTGTTGTTGTTAGGCCAGTAAAATTTGTAAAAAGAATTTATTGAGAAATGGGAGGAAAGAACAGAGCTTGCTGAGAAATGGGAGTGAAGGACACAAATAGTCCATTAGCAGCAACACAGAAGGTTCCTTCCTCTAGTCACCAGAAGTAACTGCTATCCTGTCTTTTAATAATAGATTATTTTTAACTATTTTCAACTTTATATTCATGGAATAATAGAGTATTTACTCTTTCTGTCTTCTTTTGTTTCAGCATCATGATTGTGAGATTGTGACATTTTTCCATATCATGGGGAACGATGGTTTCTTTATTGCATTACTGTATTTTATGTATAAATATACCACAATCTAGTTATCTTTTCTACATTTAAGTTATTACAAGTTTGGGGCTCTTCAAACAATGCTCTCAGAAGTTTTTCTCTTTTGGTGAATCTATGAAAACATTTTTATTCAGTGTATACTTACGATTGGATTTCTAAGACATAGGAGTACAGTATGCTCAATTTTAGTCAATTATTTTCCTAATTGATAAATTGGTTGTATCATTTTTCACTCCACCAGTAATGCATATGATTTCTAACTCTCTAAATTCTTGCAAGCATTTGTTACATGTAGTCTATCCATCTGCTGGCTGATGCTTGAAAATCATCCAATGACTCAAGTACAAGGCAACACTGAATATCAGCTTCACTTATGCATACTTTTCTCTTCTCTGGTATCTTGGCTACTCCAGCCTTGGCTACTTTGTTGGCACTGTGATGCTTTAAAGTGTCATTCTACCTCCACTGCATACCCTAGTTTTTCTGGATGCCCTTAATAAAAGGTCTGATCAGATGCAAGTTATAACAGCAAAATCCATGAATTTATGAAATGTGTTATTCATCATTTTGTTATTAACATAGCACTGAGTCTGATCAAGTATACTATTTCATAGTAAAAGAAATTTGGCAGTGCACACAATATCAAGGAATTCACTTTCCTTACCATGTACTCATTATTCTGTAGTAACTTGTATAATAGAATGGTGGAATACCTTGCTAAACATTAAAGATAACATCTTGAAAATTTGGACCTTAATTTTTAAGGAAAATTGACTTTATATAATGCTGTTTCTTCCACAGCCAGAATTAACTGTTATGGGTATCAAGAGATGTAAGTGCAAGTAGCTCCTTTTACTGCAAAACTGAAAACCACTTAGAAAATTTTTGCTTCCTGTCCCACCATTTCTAGCTCAGCAAATTTGTAGGTCTTAGATATAAAGAGGTTATGCTTTAATTAGAGAACACAGCAGTGATATTATTGAATTGGTATTGAAAATACCATCTGGACCTTTTGGACTCCTCATACCTATATTAAACCAACAGAAAAGAAGGGGCTGAGTTCATTGGTTCTAATGACCAGGAGAAATTTGTTGGTTTCATCACAGTGAGGGCACAGATGAATAATATATCCAATCCATAGAAATCTTTAAAACATCTTTTAAAGATTTCAAGACAAATGGTAAAAGATAATGGAAAAATAAAGCTACAAATAATGTAAGTTATAAAGATTAACTAAAGTTACATGACCAATTACAGCAACAAGGATATTTGTAGCAATTCATTTTTTGTTGTTTCTTAGATTTATATATGCATATATGTGTGTGTATGCACAACTTGTTCAACAGAAACAAAAAAATATATTATTGTTTTATTAATGAATTCTAAAATGTATAGAAGAGTGTTTATAAATGCTTAGTAGCCAAAGGTGTTAAATGTTGCACTCATTTATCTATCTACTAGCCTCAGTTCAAAAATTTCACCCTTGTAATCATTTTATTGTATAGTGGGACACAGATTCTAAAAACTGTATTTCTGCTCTACCAGATGGTATAATGTTAGTTTTTGCCAAATAGATGCAAGAGGAAGGAAAAAGGTTTCCTTAAATTGCCAAAATAAAATGTTAAAGCAAGGATAATGAGAACTCAGTAAAGGAATATAAGTAGAATGGAGGAACAATGAACATGGAGATATAAATAAAAATTGACCAACCATGAAGAGGTCTGGACAAATTCTGAAGACTGCACATTGCATATCACACCAGATGAATTTTCAAGCTTAGATTTGACTAGATGCCTATTTCACAATGCCTAGGGAGAAAATCAAATATTCCATTTATATGAACTACTGCCCATTCTGAAAACATGACAGCACCACACTTCCCTCAAGGTATTCTTCATCTCCAAGTTCCTAAGAGTGTAAATCAGAGGATTGAACATGGGAGCAATGATGGTTTAGAAAACAGTAAACACTTTATCTTCTGGAAAAGTTATGGGTGGTCTAATATAAACAAAGAAAACAGGCACAAAGATAAGAATCACAACTGTAATGTGAGAACTGCAAGAGGAAAGGAGCTTTGCTATGACTTTGTGCAGCATAAGCCCTGATGGTGTATAATATCAGAAAATAAGATACCATCAAAATCACAAAAGTTGCCAATAAATACCTGAATTGACTATTACCAAGAGACCAATTCTGTATGTATCAGTACAGTCCAGTTTCAGCAAAGGATGCACATCACAGAAGTAGTGCTCTGTCTCATTTGGACCACAGAAGGGTAAGAAGATGGTGAGAAGAAAGTGATTGGCAGAGTGGATCAATCCTCCAGAATAACAAGTGATCACATTATAGCTCCACATGCTCATGATGACGGTGTGGTGCAGGGGCTTGCAGATGGGCATGTAGCAGTCACAGGCCATCCTTATGAGAATAAAGATCTTGATGCCTCCAAAGAAATGTGTGGAAAAGAGTTGTGCCATGCAGTTATTATAGGAAATGATCTTTCTGCTACTAAGGCCATCATTAATTTGGGTGTCACTGAGGAAGTGTAGCAAATGTCAGAGAGTGAGAGGTAATTAAGGAAGAAATTCATGGGCTGGTCAATTAACTGACTGCAAGAAACAGAAATCAGTATGAGCAAGTTTCCCATCCAAATAGCAATGTAACAAAATAAAATTAACACAAAACAAAATATTTCAATGTGATTGTTTTGGCAAAGTCCCAAGAGAATAAACAGTGACATTATTCCTATTTTCCGTGGCCTAGTTCAGTGAAAATGCTTATCAGCACCTGAAAAGAAAAAATAAGTCAATGTCAAAAGCATTTATATAACTATTTCTAACACACATATCATAACATTATATTTAATTGGCATAATTCCAGTGTTTCAGTAAATGAAAGTCTATTACTAAACAAAAGTATCTTTTCTGAATAATGCCATGATGCTTTCCATAAATCTTTCAGAACTTTATGTTCAATCTTGACATTACTTGAAATTAATGAATTCAATCAGTAGTTAAAATCATTTAAAATATTATTAGGTGGCAAACATTTTCCAACTCCAGTGAAATATACAGTTAATTACATGGGGAGGGGTTAACTCTAGGTCCTTTAAAATTTGAAATTTCTTAAAGGTGCAAGTATAAGTTATACAGTGCTTTTTAAAGATGTAGAAGCAAAGGTAAAGTTTTAATGGTGGTCATTAGTGAAATATATATCTGATAATAATTTTTGAACATGGTAGAAAATAAAATGAAAGATAAATATAATGATACTGTATATTGAATAAGTTGAATAAAATCTCTGTTTAGGAGGCAAATGCAATTGGCTTATTTTTTATCACCTCTTGACCTTTTTCTTAGTGATTTTGAGATTAAAATGTTAACATTTTATAAAAGAAATGAATTTATTTAGCCATTATTATTTTTCAGTGCTTAAAAATGAAAATGTTAAGCATAAGGCTTTTTAAATGTTTTATTAACCATAAAATACCAATGTCTTATGGCAAACACGTGGCACAATTGTTTTTCACTATAAATTTTGACCACCAAAGCACATCATTAATGAATTCATTAGTTTCATCATTAAAATTTGTGATATATTCTTCTACCCTAATCTTGTAGCTGTCTTTTTTCATCAGTTCATTTTTAAATTCCCTCATCAAAACTCTCTTTCACATATTAACTTGACATTGTCAACTTCAAAATAAAAAATTCCATTACAACAAAATGAGGTTTATCCGAGGCACGATTATTGCTAATTGAAAACTTTTCCCAAGTGCCAACTGGCAACACAACTGGAAAAAGACCTTGAATAAAAGGGGGAAACGGTAAAGACAAATGAGTTCAAGTGGCTAAGAGACTTCAAAGAGAGTCGGGAGGTCATCCCAGAGGTAACTCTTATGCACACCTCAGGAGGAGCTCATAGAACACCTAAGTGCCTATCACCCCACTCAGTGGGGTTCCTGAGAGCTCCGGAGACACCCTGGTCCTATATAAGGGGGGATAGCCCCAGAGACTGATGCCTTATCAGTGGGTTCTATTTTGGAATCTGTGCTCCTGAGAGTGACAGAATTAGACTCAAATAAGTCCTCCCTGCACATGGTTCACCAGTCCCTTCTATTCAAACCTATATGCGATGCTGGAGTTTTTAGGTATACTTCCAGAGACTGGAGCCTCCCGCCTACCTATGTGCCAGGTGTGCATGAAATCTAGGTGGAGCTGCAACTCCTACCCTACAGCTCAATGGACTCATCCAAGTCACCTGGTGAGGAGACAAAGATGGGAAATGGCCATCCCAGGGAATGGAGAGGGTCTGCATCTGCAGGCAGGATCATCCCACCCACCATATCCATGGGATATAAGCCCTCTCTCACTTGGAGTTGGAGTGGACATCACCATCCCAGTCCCCTCAGGATTGGGGGAAGAACTATGGACTAGAGTGGACTTGATGGTATTCTCTTGTTCACATATTGTGATTCTAGCAATGCAAGAAATTATAACAATGAGGTGGAGCCAGTGGCCACTTGACACTTTTGGGGTAGGGAGGGGACGAGCAGTTGAAATACAGTGGCTTCTTTGGGAGTTGGAGGTTGTCCTGAGTACTGTTGTGGCAACGGATGTAGGCCATTTTAAATCAGCACACACCACTCAGAACTGAGTGGGAGAGAGTGTGGTCTACAGTGTGAACTGTGGTCTATGGTTGGTGGCAAGGCTCCAGGATGTGTAAGTTCATTGAGGGTGGTGGGCCACACTGTGGGAGATGTTTGTGTGGGATGTGATGGGAGGTGTGGGAGGTGGGCAACATGGGAATCCCAGTGGGTTCCATGTAATATTTTGGGTAATCTAAGCACCTCTTAAAATATATGTATATATATATATAAACAACATTTTTGTAAGCAAATACACATATATGCATATATATTTATATATCATTTTGCAAATGTTTTTATGTATTGTGAGAATTTTGATTTTTACCCATAATAAAAAAGAAAAAAAAGAAAAAAAAATGGGGCCTTAAAAAAATAATTCCAAATCTTAAAAGTGTACAGTTCAAATTAATTTTTTTTATCCCTTGGTGCCAGAAAGACTCATCCCTGGGAATTTATTTGCTGAGTTTGGCTTAGAGAGAAGCCACATTTGAGTAACATGGAAGTTTTCAGAAGTAACTTTAGACAATGGTTATGATTAGGATAATTTTCAATGTTACAATTATAAGGTTCATAAGTACAATTGTTAATATCAAGGACTTTGCGTATTAGTCTATTTTCTCTTAGTAGGCACTGCCTATGTACTCTAGAGATTCTTGCCACTCTATTTGAGAATATAGAAGGACTTCTAAGTATGGGAGTTTAATATTTTGTTGGTTATCATGTGGGACTCCACCCCTGAGATAACATCCTATAACCACATGAACACATTCATATTCCATAGAGGCATGTGCAAATTCACCCTTCCCCATAAATCTACCCACCACAAGACCCTGTACCAGTGACCCTTCCCTGTCGTAGTTGCCAAAAGAACACTCCCCACAATTCTACTCTTAACCACTGTCTTCAACCTCCTCAGAGTTCACCTGTTCCTTCCTGTAGCTTTAGCCCCTGCTCCATGGATAGCCCAACACAACCCCTCAACCTCAGCCACACTCACACTCCAACACCATAAATCCCCCTAATATCACTAGACCACCATCACCCCCAGTCACTGCCAAATCACCCCCATCTGACATTATAGATTCTGCTTAGGTTGAGCATTGGCTCACTGCTTTCTTTTCCCTTTCTATCTCCTGCTAACTTATCTTCTATATTCTGCTCCATAACCTTAGTTCATATCAAGGAGATAATACAATATTTGTCCTTTAGTGAATGCTTTACTTCACTCAACATAACGTCTTCAAGACTCATCCCTGTTGTCACATGGGTGAATATTTCATTTCTTCTTAGAGCTGAATTATATTCCATCATCTGAATATACCATATATTTTTAATGCAGTCATCTGTTGCTGGACACTTAGATTGTTTCCAAATTTTGGCAATGTTGTGATGAACATTGGTATGCATATGTCTGTTTGTGTGCCTGCTTTCAATTCTTCTGTGTATATTCATAGTAGAGGGATTGCCGGATCATATGGCAATTCAACAATTAGCTTCCTAAGGAACTGCCAAATCATCCTCCACAGTGGATGCACCTTTCTATATTTCCACCAGCAGAGGATGAGTGATCCTCTCCAACACTTGGAGTTCTCTCTTTTTTTTAATAGTAGTCAATCTAATAGATGTCAAGTGGTATCTCATTGTTTTGACTTGCATTTCTCTAATAGCTAGTGATGTTGAGCATGTTTTCATACACTTTTATAGCCATTTGTATTTACTCTTTGGAAAAATGTCTATGCAAATCTCGTGCCCATTTTTAAAATGGATTATTTGTCTTTTTCATTTTGGGGATGTAATATTTCTTTATATATGCTGAATATTTGACCCTTTTTTCATAAGTGGTTCACAAATATTTTCTCCCATTGAGTAGGCTGTTTTTTCACTTTCTTATTAAACTCCTTTGAAGCACAATTTTTTTTTTTTTTACTTTGAGGAAATCTTGTTTATTTCTTTCTTTCTTTCATTGCTCATACTCTGGATATAAAATTTGTGAAACCATTTCCTATTAAATATCTCTTAGATGCTACCCTTCATTATCTTCTAGGAGTTTTATGGTCTTGCTTCTTATATTTAGGTCTTTGATCCACATTGAGTAAATATTTATATGGGCCATGAGATTGTGTTTATCTTTCATTCTTTTGAATGTGTATATCCAGTTCTCCAAGCACAACTTGTAGAAGAGACTATTGTATCAGAGTTGAGTGGGCTTGGTGGTCTTTTTGAGTATCATTGGCTGTATATGTGTGGTCTACATCTGAACCCTCAGTTTGGTTCCATTGGCCAATATGTCTATCCTTGTGCTAATACCATGCAGTTTTTACCACTGTAGCTTTGAAGTATGCTTCAAAGTCAGATAGCATGATTCCTCTTTTTTTTTTTCTTTATCAAGATCTTTTTGGCTATTTTTGGTCCCTTGCCCTTCCAAATAATGTTGATAATTGTCTTTTCCAATTCAGTAAAAAATGCTATTGGAACTTTTAATTAGATTGCATTAAATCTGTAAATCAATTTGAGTAGGATAGATATATTAATGATTTTTAATCTCCCAAACCATGAACATGGAATATTCTCCCATTTATTTAGTTCTTCTTTGATCACCTTTAAAAATGTTGCATAGTTTTCTGTGTACAAGTATTTTATGACCTTAGTTAAGTTCCTTTCTAGATATTTGAGTCTTTTAGTTCTATTGTAAATGGAATTTTTTTTCTTGATTTCCTCCTCAGATTTCTCATTATTTGTGCATGGAAACACTACTGATTTTTGTGTGTTAGTCTTATAAGACTATAGCCTGCCACTTTACTGAACTCATTTATCAGCTCCAGAAACTTTGTTGTAGCTTTTCAGGACTTTCTAAATTTAGTATCAAGTCATCTGCAAATAATGAAAATTTTACTTCTTCCTTTCAAATTTGGATGCCTTTTTTCTTGCCTAAGTGCTTGAGCAAGTATTTCTAATATAAATTTAATTAAAAGTGGTAACAGTGGCCATCCTTGTCTTGTTCCAGATCTTAGCTTGTCTTGTTCCAGATCTAAGTCAAATGCTTTTTGATTGATATCAGTATTCTATTCTGTTTTATCTCTTTAGTAATTTCCCATTTAACATATCAAATAATTGCATTTATCTATAATTCTGTTTGATATCTGATAAGTCTAATATTCCCTCAATATTATTCTGTCTTAGAATTATTGTTAATAATATAAATATGAGAATGCTCTTCTTTTACCAAATGCTAATAATATGGTGATACACAGGAAATTACAGCTAATGTAAATTAGAAATGATAGTTAGCAGTAATAATGTAATATTTTGCATTAAAGACAAGAAGATATGATTTCAATACTAAAGGATAACAATAGAGGAATATAAGGGTATATGGAATTTTTCCTTTCAGAATAATGAAAATGTTCTAAAATTGACTGAGGTGATGATAGCACAACCCTGTGATGAAAGTTTGAGTTACAGAATGTATACTTTGAATAGATTGTACAAAGTATGGGACTGTATAACAGTGAATCCTGTAGTGGATGATGTACTGTGGCTAAAAGGACAAATATGGGAATGTCCTCTCCTAAACAAAAACAATTATATAATAATAATACAGTGTGTTAATAAATGGGTAGGTAGGGGAGAATACACAAAATATAAGATATGGACTAGAGTTAGTAGTAATATTTTGACAATACTTTTTCAGAGTTTGTAACAATTATTTCACAACGAGGCAAGGTGTTGGCCATAGGGAGATGTATGGGAGACTTGTATGTTGATATGCATATTTCCTTTGTAAATTCACAAATTTTACTATACACTTATTGCTTATGTATGTTCATGTTTAGATTATATATATTAATAAAATTTTATTTTAAAAAGAAGTATTGTGGGGGTCGGATGTGGCTCAACTGGTTGGGCATCTGTCTCCCATATGGAGGGACCTGGGTTCGATTCCCGGGACTTCCCAGTAAAAAAAAAAAAAAAAAAAAAAAAAGAAGTATTGAAAAATAAGGTCATACTTGAGTTTAAAATTTTTGTAGCCACCCTTCAGTGTACAGCTGTATAACTTTCTTCAGCATTGCCTTACAACTAGGCAAGGGGGAAAAAGATGGCGTTACCAATACTTCAATTAGTGTAGAGTATTACACAGAAGAAGAAAAAGGTTAAATTTGACTTGAATTGTAAGGATGCCATTCATCCACTCTACACTATTTGAGAATCTAGATTAGCAATAACTATGCTAATATTTTCTCTTAACTTATAAATCTTTGTGAAGATAAAGATATCCAATGCATTAGTCAGAAAAAGCCATGTTTTTTTTTTTTGGTAACCAATGAATCCTGAAATCTCAGTGTTTTAACAGGTACAATTTTATTTTCATTCAGTAACAATCTATTGAGGGTTAAGTCTTCAGGTAGTGCATTTATTGTATAGTTACTCAGTAATCAAGATGCCTTCCTTTTAGTATCTCCATGTTCATGCATTTTTCTAAGTTTGCTGTAGTAAGGATAAAGGAAGCTGGATAGTAGCACACTATCTCCTAAATCCCTCAGCCTGAGTGTGACACACATCACTTCTGTGAACTAGTCACATGGCCCTTCTTATACACAAGAGGTCTGAAAATATGTTTGGTGCATATAGATATTTGGTGATTGGTAAATAGATTGAACACATTGAGAAAAAGTGATCTTCCATTTGGAATCAATTCTTTACTAACTCTAGAATATTAATATGCATGAAATATATAATCATGAGGATCAGGTATGACAGGAGTACTTTGGGTTACTACTATTCTTTCAAAGATAGAAGTGGCATCACTGAGATGGGCAGGTCATCTGCGTGGTCTTAATCTGGGTCCTCTTCTTTTATCTGGAGTCTTTCTCTTAGAATTTCAGTGTAAGTGACTACATCTGAAGTCATAGGCAATTGGTCTACAATTTTCTATTCAAATTTGAATGTGCAGACTTTCTGCCTTGATAAATCAGATATCGTAAGTTTTCTCTTTTGTACTAGCAATTTTTTTCCTATTACCTAAGGTTCAAATCCATCCAATCAAAGATATTATTGAGATAAGTGCTGCATAGAATTTTTGTTGGAAAATTGTTCTACGTATTTATTCTATCTGGGAATATCATGTGCAAGTTTGCTCTAAGGCTGTACCTGAATTATTAAAATAGTCATCCTTGGCTTAAGGCAGAGAAAATAATTTATTCTTGGAATAGACAAAGTTACAATTCAAATGTGCTCCATAGTTTGTCAACACAACAGCATCAAGTTTTGTATGAAACCTGCCTTGATAACTTATCTGAATCTTCAAAATACATTAATTTCTGGTTGATACCTATCTCCCACAGTAATATGGCTGCACTGAGTTCAGCAGCTGGAAATAAAACAATTCAATTTCAACAAAATTGTTAACACTAATCGTTTTTAAGATATGTCAAATACTTGGGCTATTGGCTGCATAAGCTATACTTGAAAATTTGCAGATAATTTTTCTATTGAATACATAATAAAATGGATTTTCAAAATTGTGAAAATTGTATGTCACTTAGCAATGTCTCAATGACCAATAATTTGTACATGCACCGAAGTTTCTAACAGGAAGTGACTTTTGTCAACTTTTAATTAAAAAATTGATAGTTTATGAAAGGGGAACTATTCAAGATTTCATATAACAAGGGGATAAATATACATATGCCAACATATTCTGGCTGCAAGACCATTATCTTTTGAATTATCCTCAGTTGATCTTAATGTTCAAACAGGATTTTTTTAAAAAAACTTGTCTATTTACATTATTTGTTATCCAAGATCACTCTTTGACTCCAGGCCTTCCTCATGGCATTTTTCACCTCTGCATTTCTGAGGGTGTAGATTAAAGAGTTTAACATGGGTATTATAGTGTAAAATACAGCCACTGCTTTATCAAAGGGTAATGTAGTCATGGGCTGAAGGTATTCACATGTACAGGGTACAAAGAATAAGACAACCACAGTAATATGTGAGGCACAGGTGGAGAGAGCCTTCTGTCATCTTTCAGAGCTGTGAGATCTGAGGGGGCAAAGAATGAGGACATAAGAGATGATAAGTATACAGAAACTGAGCATACACAGGAACCCACTGTTGACAGCAACAAAGAGACCAAAGATGTGTGTGTCTGAACAGGAAACTTTCAGCAGTGCATAAAGATCACAGAAGAAGTGGTCAATGACATTGGGGCCATGGAAAGGCAACCACAATATGAAAATGATTTGAATCACCAGGAGGTCGCATACCCTCCAGTTCATTGTTATCATGTAATGCAAGGGGTGAGCAGAATGATCTCAACTCCACAAGGAAATGAGTCACAAAAACCTGAGTCATGCACCCAATGAAGGAGATAGATTTCTTCTTAGATAGGAAATCAAATATCAATTTTGGGACCCTAGTAAAAGAGAAGGACCCCTCTTGAAAGGACAAGAAAGACAGAAAAAAATACATTGGAGAGCCCAGTGCTGGGCTGGTGGTAATTGTTACAACAATGAATAGGTTGCCTGCCATGGTGAGAGAGTAGATGATTGTAAATATGACAAACAACAGTTTCTGCACATCTGGGTTCTGCATCAGGCCAAGAAGGATGAATTCTGTCACATTGTTCACTTGTTTCATGATACAATTTTGCATATGGATAATTGATTAATCTGCAAATAACACAAAGATTGTGATGTTTGTAGATCAATTTTGATTAAGATAATAATATATATCTCAGGTCATTTGTTTCTTTTAAAATTGATAATAATCAAAACAGAGAACACCTGGACTTTAATTACAGCTATATTTTTAATCACATACAGTTTTGAATCTATAGCTCTCTTCTACACTCACCATACAAGCACTCTTTATACTCTTTTCATACAAGGCACATTTTCTCACAATCATACATGGCTGGATCCTCTCCTAATTACAGCAAAGTATTTTCTCACATAAAAAAAAAGAGGACCTTTAAGGATGAGTCAAGGCTTGAATTCATGAGCATATGCCTACCTGTGTTTCTTTTCTCATCATTCAGGCTGATAAGGCTCAGCTCCAGAGTTTCTTAGCCTCTTTATTTCTAACTTGTTTTAGGGCAACTATCAAACATCAGTTTAAAATTATAGATCATGTAGCCACATTTCAAACTCAGGTGAACTGGGTCAACACTTGAGGTGCAAAAAGATACATAGCAGCAGTTAGATTTGTGAGCACATGGTTCACTGAAACACAATTATATAGGAATACCATAAATTCCTTATTAAACGCCTCTGCAAGGATGATATCCTGAAGAGGTTACAACCTACATCTTGATGCAACACAGTATGTTCTTAATTTATTTGTAACTTTAGAATTTACTGTTTGGAGAACTTCTATCATAATAAATATCAGGGGTCTGTTGCAATTCAACACTCCATATAAGGAAGATTATGAGATAAAGAAACATTCTCTGGACTTTGTTCAGAAAACAGTTATTTTAAAATGACAACATAAAAGCATCATAATTTATTGGCCAGATCATGCTCTTTATGATAGACAGCATTTATTTATATGTTGTATTCACTGATAATTAGCCATGTGATGTTGTGTATGGGCCTTAGTCTTATTGAGATCGAATACTTTCATATATAATGTAGGAAAAATAACAAAGGGCATAAAGAAATTTAAGAACATCATTATTGAAAAGATCCAAAATAAGAAAACCACATATCCTCAATCTCATGCTTAAAAGAATTACTTTATAATATTATGAAAAAATTAAATGAATTATGAGTGAACATAAATGAAATAAATACTCACCAAAAGATGTTTGGGGAAAAAAGTAAGTTTGAAAAAATTTGCGTACAGAAATCAATATATCAAGCAATAGAAAAATATTAGACATAATAAATAAATACAAAAGTGTATTGGTATTTAAGATACTCTTAAAAGTGGTGAAAAAATAAGGTCAATAAGAAGCAAGTAAGGTCAAATCCCAAAAGGACATTAATATAAACAATACTTTTTAAAATCTTATGTATTTTTCAGTGTGGGTAATAAAAGGCTTTTCAGCCACTGGTTGGTGTTTATCAAAACAAAATAAGTTTATCCTTTATATATGTTAGTACTATAAAAATTAATAAGAAAACATAGAACTATATCACAAAAATAATGAACTTTAATGTAAACCATGAAATTTAGTTAATAGTACAATTATAAATGGACTATTTCATCACTTGTAACAAATGTGCCACACTACTTCAAGGTGTTAATAATATGAGGGAGTCATATTGGAACTTTATATTTTCTGCATGCTTTTTTTTGTAAACCTAAAACTTCTATAATTATGGGGGATAAAAAGCAAGAGAAACCCCCAAACCAAAGTAAGTCTACTTTGATACCACCAAATAAAGGAAGAAAACAAAACAAAAACAAAAACAAAAGAAACCCCATATGAATCAAAAACTTACAGCATCAACCTGCTCAAAAACAGGAAACAAAGAGATAAATATGTAACCGATCTCTGGATGAGAAAGACATGCTATGCAGTGGTGTAAAACATAGCCCAAAACTAATGGATTCAACTACATAAAGACAGAGATAAAACTGGAAAGATGTTTGCAACAGTTGACGTACAGCTGTTACTATAGAAATAACATTTGCAAATAAAGATAATGTCCATACACACTATTATAAAGAAATGTAAAAATAATGAAAAGGTAGTTCTCATGAAAAGAGTTAGACATATCAAATAGCCTCTATTTCATGATTGCTCAGGGAAATGCAGTTTAAAATGTGAAATATTTTTTACTGGCAAGTTAGCAAAGATGCACAAGACCTCTATTATCCAGTGCTGGTGAGTGTGCATTGGTATTAAATATTCAGGAAATAAGCATGAATGTATGTATGAAGGACAGAGTAATTGGTTATTTTCCTTGGTCCCACACTCCTTACTCTTAGGAATCTATTCTAAGCAAGAAATATTGGCAAAACACATACATACAGGTTGTATTTCACAATATATTTTTCATAATATTGAAAATGCAAAGACAACCATAATGTCTACACAAAGTTGAAGTCAAATGAATTATGATGTATATTTGTGAAATATCAGATGGACAACACAGATATTTGTAATAAATATTATTCATGTAGAAAGGTTATTTCAGGATAGTAGTGAGTGGAAAAATACAAGTATAAAACAGCACTTACATTATTAAATCAATTGTCTAAACTAACATATAGTAGAAATTATTCTTTAAAAAGGCACTAATGACTAATAGTGCATATTTGAATTAAGAAATATGGGGATTTTTAATGTTCTTTTTAATAATCAATTTTGTGATCCAACTTTATTTTACAAAGAGAATAGATTGCCTTTATTATCTGTAAAATTATTTAACAAAAATTTTTACTTTTTTCTATGGTCTGTTTCCATAAGATCCCAAGTGAATACCTTTATGAATATATTGTCTATAAAGATCTGTGATAATAGTATACATAATTACATCTACATACCTGTAAACTGAAGACCCTTGTGTCACCTTGAGTGAAAAATACCACTGACTCTGAATACATTTATACAAGTAACAGGTTCAGTCTCTGACAAGCCATCTTATCTCTAGCAAGTAATTTGCATGGAGCTTGCAGTCACTGACCCAACACTAACTCCTGCTTTGCAAGTTGATCCATTTTTCCCTTAAGTATAGCAATTCTCTCCCTCAATTACTGACTCAGAAATGATTGCTTTGAGAAAATTCCTAGGTAAATCAGAATTCATAGGCAGAGCCTATTTTTGCCCTATAAGCTCATACCATCCTATGAATGTGGTCCTCAAGCATCCCAGCTATGAATTTCTTTAATCAGAAAATTTCCAAAGCTTTAAGCTTCAGTGGAAGTTCATTGGGAAACACTTTAAGTTTTTAGAGGACATCTCTGCAGGATGCTCCTTCCCTACACATTTGCTCTTTTGCTCTTTAGTGACCCTATGAAGCATTCTATAAAGCAACTGGAGATTAGTTCGAACCAGATTTAAAACACTGAAAATAGAAAAGTATGTCAAAGCAGAAAAGTTATGGATTTCCAGCATCATGAACTCAGCAGCAAATTCAGTTGTCTCGAAGTAGCAGGTTCCTGATTTCTGCTCTTTTAAGACTTCTCCTAAGAAAGTCTCTGCTCAGCCTTGAATTAGCTCCTTTGGTACCTGGGAACCTGGATCCACAAGCCTTGTAAACAAAGACCAAAAGCATCTGTTATTTGTGACTGGTTATGTTTATGTGTTTTTTCCAGGCTCAAGAGTCCCCGGAGTCTGTCCTTATCAACATTTTCAAGTATGATTCCAGGGAAATATTGAAATTGATATTACTTAAGGGTGTTTAGTTCCCAAAGGATTAGAATTAGCAGCTTCAGCCAAGATGGCAGCCAAACCAGTTCATCCTGTTCTTTCTTGTGGTGTTAACATCTTTGTCCATATTCATTGGGGGTGACCAAGTTAGGCTGTGCAAACTGACTCTCTATAACAGTTGGTTGGAAGTGATCATGGATTTTGGTACATAAGGCACAGAATGTTTTAATGTTGAGAGTATGTATGCATGACCTAATTAGAACCTATAAAGCAAACCTAAAAGTACTTGTCTCAAAGAATTAAAGAGAAGAATAAGCATGTGAAAAAATCTTGATCAGTGCAAAACTGCTGAGGATAGATGCATGAAGCCTAGAAGTACTGGGCTGTCTAATATAAAAAATCTGACATTTCCAAGAGCAAAAGTTTTGGATTACAAGAAGTCTAATTTCCTAAGGCTGTCAAACTATGCAAAGTGGCAGTTTCTCAGCCAGTTTATATCCTAGTTCTCACATATATACAAAGAGGATGATAAAGTGTCAATCTCATAGGATTGTCATAAGTTTATATGAGCTAATACATGAATTGTGCTTAGAATGCTGCCTGATATAAAGGTTCTTTGTGGTTATCACTCTCTGTCAGGAAATAAGTGCTCATGTTGCTATCACCCAAGTATATGGCAATATTTTAATAATTCACATATGTAGCTTGCTTTATTTGGGAAATGATTGAAAGGATACTGAAAGATTATAAAAATTTTGAAAGAAGAATGTACAAGTTTTCTTATATTCATTACTATGTCAAGATTCATAATAATCAAACATCTCTTATGAATGTTTGGTCTCTCCAATAAAATAACTGAAAATGATGAGATTTTCTGAAAAGTTAAGGGGAGTTAAAGGAAATACAAATACCATGTGAATTAAAAAATAAACATTTCAAAGTATCAGTCACTCTGATTATATGAAAATTATATTTTCAATCCAATGAAAGATATTAATATTTGCATTTTGTATATAAGGAAATTAATGCTAACTTTGAACATCACTTGAGCAAGACCTAAATGATAATAATTATTGAATTTGTTTTTAAATCCAAACTAATCTGATTTCTAAACCTGAGATCTAATTATATGCTATTGTGTTTCATCATACAGTGGTACAATGAAGTGTCTTTTCCACTAGATGTGATGGGAGAAAAATCCTGACTCAGTAAAGCTCTTGTTTCTATCACCAGTGGCAGACAGGGCTTATTTCTCAGACAGATCCCATGTGTGGAACTGCTCACAAAAGAGAGGGACAGAGAAAAAGAAACATCTTGTAATTTCCTTTACTACTTCTTGACAAATCTGGAGGAATTGCCTAAGCACCATCCAGATAGCTTTGATTCTGGGAGTTTTTTAGTGCCTACAGCATGGAAGGGAAATTCTAAGATGTCCAGATTCAGAAACAAGGACATCCTTTACATGAATGGCACATGATAACATTCTATGGAAATTATACACATATCTAAATTTGCTAGTGCTGCTGTGATTGGCAGTGCTGCTATGACAATACAACACAATAGATTGGCTTAAACAATAAGCACTTATTGGAAGTCCATAATCAAGATATCAGCAGGTCGTGCTTTCTCTTGGAGTTGGTAACATTAAGGTAATGGCAACCCTCTGTTACATGGCCATGTCATTGGTAACCTCCTCTGGCTTTCTCTGACTCTGGCATCAGTGATCGTTTCCAAATTTCCTCACTTAATAAGGCTTCAAGTCATGAGGATTAAGGCCTGTCCTTACTGAGTTTTGCCACACTTAAAAAAGATCTTCAAAGATCTGATTCAGAATTGAGTCCACAACATGATTCACATTGACATATTCAAAAATACAATTTATAAATGGGTTCACTCAGCCAAGAACAGGGATTAAGATTAAGAACCTATCTTTTTTGGGGTACATGATTCAACCCCCAACATGACCAAAAACTTGAATCTGGATATGGTTGCTAATTCTTCCATTTACTAATTGTATATCTCTATGCATGTCATTTAGCTTATCTGAGCTTGTGAATAAGCCTTAGATAAAATTAGGTAATTGGAAGAAATACCAAAAAATAGCAATTGAAATCATGCAGTGAGTATACTTATGCATAGAAAATAAGTGGAAAATATTTTGTAAATTGACTTGACAGAAAAGTTTTGAAAGTGGACCTATGTACTCCTACTTCACTCATGGTTATAATTTATTGAATCCTGAACAATATGTGTGATCTTGGGTTAGTTAGTCAACTTCTCCATGTCTCAGTTTCCTCTTCTGCAAAATTAAAGGTTGCAAAAATAGGGTTACTACAAGGATCTAAATAATCACTAAAAAGGGGAAAAATAGTTGAAATTGAATATGTTTTTGTAAGGAAGAAAATTGATCACATTTAAATGTCAGTGAGAGGAAACTAGTAGAGGTGGAGAGATGAGAAGGAAACAAAAAGAGAGATTAAAGATATAGCAAAGAAATGGAGTAACCACTAGAGTCATGTTGGGTATGGCAGACAACATTAATTGTTCACAGATTTTCTTTCTATCAGACTCTATTTTATTTTGGTTTCAGGTGATCATGCATTTGAAGTAAAGTTGAGTCCATTCCAAATTTAAAATTATAAATGTGGATTCAACATGGATTGGACAAAATGAATTATGGTGATGCAATTCTCCTTTCCAGTTATGATATAAGGATAGACAATTGATAAATTTCTAACCAGTATAAAAAGAGAAAAATGTTTTGAGGTCTTCTGGAAGATGTTGCTGTGTTCTTTAAAAAAAGAGCCAAGAAGAAATTTTTTTCTTTTCTGAACAGTGTCCTTTGGAAGTGATTCTGCAATTTTCATCCAGCAGTGATGGGTGCGCATTTGAAATTGGAAGCTTTTGAACTTACCTATCTAAAAATTCATGCCATTTCAAAGACAATTGATTGCTCTATACTGGATTTTAATTGAAACTGCCTTTATTGCTGAAGGACATAACATTATTTTTAGACTTGAAATACCCAACATCCTGGTTTATATCTTAAGCATTCCAGTAGGAAATGAAAGAAGTGTTCCCTTATACAATAGAAATTCAAATTCAAGTACATGCAATAAGGAAGTCCACTGCATAGATAAACAAGTGACTTCTCTGTCTTTGTGTACTATATAAGATCACTTTGAGGAGTTATCTAATTCTGTAACTGAATGGGCCCCTTTCTATGAGCAAAACTACAAAGAAGTATGGGTTACAGATGGCATCCCAGTTTAAAGGGAAAACACTCAATCTGGAAAGTATCAGCAAGGGTACATGACCTTTTACAGTCCATTTTCCTTTTTTTCTTTCTTTCTTTTTTTTTTTTTTTGAGGTACTGTTGGCCGGGAAATGAATTCAGGACCTCATATGTGTGAAGCCAGGGATCAACCTCTGAGCCACATTGGCTTCCTTGAGTTGGTTTTTTCATTTGTTTTGCTTGTTGTTTGTTTTTGTTTTGTTTGTTCGTTTTTTTCAGGAGGAATGGGGAGCCAAACCTGGGACCTCCCATATAGGAGGTTGGAGCTCAACCACTTGAGCCACACCCACTCCCTATTGCCATTTTTAAATAGCCTTTTTCTTGATTATGTTCTCACCCAGTTATTGCATTTCTTTTTCCTAGAACTCTGATAAAGATAGCTCTGAAAGTTTTTGATAGTTTTTCAATATTCAACTGAACCCTGAAGCATTTTTACTCCACTTTCTTGGTTGACCAGAAATCTCTCTGTTTAATTTTTGAAGAAATTCCAAACTTTTTCTTCAGTGGTTTCATCAATTTACATCCCCAACAGCATGCACAAGGATTCTAATTTCCCTACATCCATGCTAATATTTATTACTTTCTGATATTTTTTTAAATGTAACAATTTTAGTGGTGTGAAAATGTTTCTTATGGTGTTTTGAAATACATTTCCCTATGACTTATGATGTAGAATCTTTCATGTGCTCATTGACCATTTGCACATCTTCTTTGCAGAAATGTCTCTATAAATCCATTTTCAGTTGAGTTGTTTGTCTTTCTTTGTTGAAATGTAAAAACATTTTAATATATTCTACATACAAGATCATTATCAGATTTATAATTTGCAAATATTTTCTCCTTTTCCATCTGTTGTCTTTTTAATTCCTTGATAATGTTCTTAATGCACAAAAGTATTAAATATTGATCAAGTCCAAATTGCATAGTTTTCTTTTATTGCTTGTTTTTTTGTTGTCATACTTAAGAAATAATGTCCAGCCTTCAGTGCTTCTATCTCCTCCCTTCATAGTCCAACAGTGCCAATACAATATCTCTGAGGGGAAAATGACATTACTGAAGTCATAAAGGAACTTCTATCTGTGGGATTCACCCACTCTACCATCTCTGCCTACTATACCCACTGTGGCTAGTTTAAAAAGCAAGTGGAGTGTGGCAGGCTATTGGTGCTTGAATGCAGAAGTGCCACCTTTAAGGCCCACTGTCCAAGACATTGTGCAACTTGTATATTGGTGCCAGAATATTCCTCATCTTAGTATACTCTTGTAAGCCCTATATCAGGTGACACAAAAAGGAGATTTTTTCCACTGGGCCACAGAAAAGGTGCAGGGCCTACAAAAGGTAAAATAGGCTTCTTCAACCACCCTTTATCTCCATTCAAGCTATAGGTTTCTGCAACCCTTACAAATGCTGACTGGTCCCTGTGGAAGAATAATGGAACAACAGGAATCTATGGACTCCTAAGTTCTTGGATCAAGAAGTTCCCAGATGCACCCATTTTATAGGCAACTTATGACATACTATTGTGCTTTGGTAGAATTGGAAAGGATTACCAAAATGTCCCAGGTTCTCCTGCAGCCAGAAATCTCCATCATGTTCTGGGTCCTTGGTAATCAGAATATTAACCCAGACAGTGTTCAAGAGAGTATCATCAAATGGAAGTGGTATATTCAGGTTTGCCTTTGCCCAAGTTCTCTGGTAATAGCCCACTTGTATGAGCAGATGGTAGAGGCCCCATCAACAATTATCCTGTTGCACTACCTGATGAGGACACTTCCTTCCCTGCATTAGCATCAAGACAACTGAACTCAAAGATACCCCATCAGTTCAGCACTGTTTCACTGATGGATCAGCCAAACTGAAACCATCCAGTGTCCATTGAGAAGTAGCTGCCTTTTCTCTTGGTTTGGGCAGATTATGTATCTATTCCTGCATGAAAAAAGTACTCAACAGGCTGATATGTGAGTGGTCCTTTTAACCCTGGAACACTTGGACCCAAACACCATTTCCCCCCACTTTTACCTGTGGCTGACTCATGTGCTGGTGTCGATGGGTCAGGTTCATGGCGGGAACATGATTGGAAAATTAAAGGATCTCCATCCCCAGTGTGGGGGAGAGACATTTGGAAACAACTTGCAGTTGGAAGGGCACCATCTTTGTTACCTATTGTTCTAGTTTGCTAGAGCTGCTTAAAGCAGATAACCTAAAATACATTGGTTTTAACTATGGGAATTTATTAGTTTACAAGCTTACAATTTGGAAGCCATGAAAATGTCCAAATCAAGTCATAATCAAGACAATGCTTTCTTCCTGATGGCTGGCTGCCAGCAACCCTAGGCTCCTCTGCCACATGGCAAAACACATGCGGTGAGTGCTGGTCTCTCCTTTCTTTTCCAGGTTTTGTTGCTTTAGCTTCTTGTGCCCATGGCTTTCCTGCTCTTCATCTGAATTTCATTCTTTCAGATAGGACTGATTAAGACCTACCCTGAATGAGGTGGGCCACATTTTAAATTAAGATTCTACTGACAGAATGATCCTACTTACAATGGGTCCACATCCATAGGAATGGATTAACTTTAAGAACATACTTTTCTGGGATACATAACACTTCAAACCATCACATCCACTTGAAGCTCATGGAACGACCCTGTGTAAGGTCAATATCATGATAAAAATTAAGGTGATAAAGGATGTGCTGAGCTACTTTACATCCCAATGAGGATGGAGATCCTCCTTGGAAAGGGCAGAAGATGAACCATGTCCAGAGGATAAGGACAATAACAGCCATGGAATAGATGAACTACCATGGCTGCTTCTGCTTCTGACACAGGGAAATTGTGGGCCTAAGAACACAGAATACCTACCTCATTAAAACAGGCCCAATCTGTCATTTATTAATGTGAGTGATGTCAACTACAAGCCAGAGACAAAACAAGAGTATTTAGGAACTATTCCAGATGAGCCTCACTGACTGTTCATGGCAAGTGAAGTATATTGGCTTTCTTTCTCCATCCCATCAGAAATGGTAGACAGCTATTCAGTTTATGACTTCGGCTTTCTAGTTCTTCTTATGGACACAGTGCATACATGAGATATCTTGGAAAAGTGACTCTGCCACCACTTCATTTATGCAGATGACATATCCTCTAAACAAGGATCCCACTTTACTGCACAATGCACTAAATTATGGGCCCAATATCATGGAATTAAATGGACATTCCACATCACCTAGTATTCACAAGCAGCTGGCATTGTGTAAGAATTTCTATGGCTGCTTATTAAAGGAGCTTTGCCATCTACATCTTGACATCTTTTTTACTGGATGGACCACCCACCTTACTTAGGCTTGCTGGAAGCTGAACTCAGCAGTTCCCTGGAAGGGGATTAATCACCCATGAACACATGATACACAATCTATTAGCCACTTTGAATGACATTGCTGAGTTCCTAACATGATCCTTTCAGGCTCAGCAAAATTATTACACTCTCTAGCCAAAATAGTGCTTGATTAGTGCATTGCATTAGTCTTCTTCCTAGCCCAGCAAGGAGGTATGCATGCTATTGTTAACACCTCCTGCTATACATGGGTTAAATCTCAAGGGAGGTAGAACATGAGAAAACTAAAATCCAAAAGCAAACCTACTGGTTGCGAAGTACATGAAAACATTCTTTGTGTGACTTTTTCAGCTGGACTGTGTCAGGAAAAGGACATGGATGCAACCATTACTCCAGATAGGCCTGATCACCCTGCTTGGAGTAGGTGAAGCCATCACAATTTGCTGCAGTTTCTACTATTCTTAAACCTTTACTGTCAATATTGTTGAGAGCCATGGGTTCTTAGTCCCTACTCATCTCTGCCTTCATGTCCAAGATGTGAGTTGGGCTTATGTTGTGGAAGATAATGAAGAGGAGTAGGCTGGGGGTGGTGGAGAGGTCAAGCATGGGGAAAGAGAGCTAGAAACAAAGTCTTGTGACCACAAAGATAAGGGTCTCTGCACAGAGACCATGGGAAAGAGCATTAAGAAAAGGTATGCGCATTCCAGTGAACACCCCCAAGTCCTGTGATTTATTATGTCCCTGGCATTGTTCCTATATACTCCTGTATATACAGCTTGAATAGCAGAGTACCACCTGGGTCCAGCTGCCACCCTGGACTGTGCCTCCAGTTTGTAAGTTTCCTTCTTGCAATAAATGAATATATGAATCTCCCATGTCTTCCAGAAGCATTCTCTGGGCTTCTCAGCAAAGGTGCTAACATCTTTTGACTTGACAGGGTACTACTGCAGTTACAGCATGACAGAAACTTACCTGAAAATATTTGCAACAAGTATGACACAAGACTCTTACAAAAAGCAAGTCTACTCACTCTATTAGAAAATAACTAATGAAAACAAAAATGAAACCCTGCCCCAAATACCCTACTTCATAAGCTATCAAAGAAATGCAATTGAAAATGTGAAATACTTTTAATTGGCAAA
This sequence comes from Tolypeutes matacus, assembly GCA_026826555.1. Classification (NCBI taxonomy): domain Eukaryota; kingdom Metazoa; phylum Chordata; class Mammalia; order Cingulata; family Chlamyphoridae; genus Tolypeutes; species Tolypeutes matacus. The sequence continues at coordinate 443,577 of JAKSZT010054271.1, read as the reverse complement.
TAACAAAGATGGATGAGAGCTATATTATTTGATGCTAGTGTGTGTGTGTTGGTAGAAAATTTTCTGGAAATAAATTTGACTTTATATGTCTTTGCAATTGGTTGTGCCCCTTGGTCAATACTCCAACTTTTAGGAATATATGCTGGATAAAAAAAAATGTGGGTAAAAATTAGAAATTCATAGCCAAAAATGCATATATCAAAAAAGAAGAAAGAACTAAAATCAAAGACCTAACTACACACCTGGAATATTTGGAAAAACAACAAACCAACCAGAAAGGAAGTAGATAGAAGGAAAAAAACAAAGATTAGAGCAGAAATATATGAAACAGAAAACAAGAAAACCTAGAAAAAATAAACAAAACCACAAGCTGGTTCTGTGAGAAGATCAATAAAATTGATCAGACAATTGAAAAAAAAAATTAGTATACAGGTTGTATTTCACAATAATTTTATGAAAGTGAAAAAATTACAGCAGCCCAAATGTCTAAATAAATGGGAACAGTATGATGTATGATTATATATAATTATAAATATCAAGTGGACATCAAAGAGTTTTGTAAGAAGAGTTAATGATGTGAAAAAATACTTTAGATATAATACAAAGTGGAAAATGTTAGATATAAAACATCATACATCTTAGGCTTACAATTGTCAAAACTGTCATATATGCATAGAAAATTATCATTAAATGGTATACTAAAGATGATTAATGCTTATCTGAATTATGGTTATTCATGGGAATTTCTTGGGATTCTTTCACAAATTTTCTAATCTAATTTTCCTATGGAGAGAAAATTTTGACTTTAAATCAGTAAAATAATTTCATATAAGATCATTTATTTCCTTATCTCAGGTCTGTGTCCATAATATCTGAAGAGACTGCTTTTCTAATTAGTCTGGGTATCATAATCACTATTCATATAAATCTTTGATGGTAGAAACACATGTTAAAATATAACTAACCTATAAATTAAAGTCCATAGTGTCACATTAAAATAAAAGTATTAACAATGGGGTCACTGTTTGCCCCTACCTTTCCGAATGTGTTTAAAGAAGTAACAAGTTTATTCCATGACAAAGCATCTTATTGTTAGGTACATTTTGCATGATGTTAGCAAGCACTGATCCATCACTACATGCTACTATGTAAATTCATCAATTTCTGCCTTAAATGTATTATTTATTTTGCATCAATTAATGCCTCAAAAGTTATTGTTAAGACAGACTTCCTAAATATCTATGAATTCATGAGTTTATTTTAGGTTTATAGGCTTACACAATCTTGTGAATATGGTTTATAGGCTTACACAATCACAATCTTGTGAATAGCTCAGATATGAATTTTTTTAGTCAAAACTTCCAATAGGCTTCAACAGAAATTGATGGGGAGAAACTTAACCATTGAAGGACATTTCTTCCAATGCCTCTCCATGGCACATTTGCCAGTCTTGCCTTTTTTATGACCAGATGTAATATGTTTAAAAAAAAAAAGCATTATTTGGGAAGCAGCTGTGGCTCAATCAGTAGGGCTCCCGTTTACCATATGGGAGGTCCCGGGTTCGGTTCCCGGGGCCTCCTGGTGAAGGCAAGCCCGCCCGCACGGCGTGGTTAGCTGACCCAGCAAACACAAGCAGCAAGGCGGGGATAAATGAATAAATAAATAAAATCTTTAAAAGAAAAAAAAAAAAGCATTATTTGATTTGCACTCTAGCCTGATTTAAAGCCCTGAAGATAACAAAATATGTTAAAGTAGAAAAATTAGGGATTGCAAGCAGTATGAAATCAGCAACAAATGAAAGGTACCCTGGAGTAGCAGATCCCTGAAGTCAGCTCACTTAAGCACTTTTCTTTAGAAAGCTCATGCTTTACCTGGAGATAGCTCCTTTGGTCCCTTGGAGTCTGGATGCAAATGGCATAGAAACTTAGCACCAAACAGCTTCTGTAAAATGTGGCTGTTTTTGCATATGTTGTCTTTTAGGCTGAGGAATCCCCAGAATTTGTCTCTACTAGTATTTCCATATATGGTTACAAAGAAGTATTAAATGGATATTGCTCAAGTAAAAGGAGTTAAGGATGCTATGAACTATCATCTCCCAGAGGATTGCAATTAACAACTTCATCCAAAATGTCAGCCTAGTAAGCTTATCTTGGTCACTGATGGGGCTGTGGAATCTGTTACAAAGGGGGAGCAGAAAGTGTGTCAACTGGGTTGGTTTAGCAGTCTTTCTATAGCTATGATCTTAAAATTTGAGATACAATGCACAGAATGTTCTAATATGGGACTATAGGTGCATGTGTCATTCAAAGCCTATAAATCAGCCCCCAAAATACCTGTCTTACAGCGCTCATTGGAGGACTAAGCAAGATAAAATGTGAAAACATCTTGATCAGTGAAAAACTGATCTGTTGTTGTTCCACTGTTGATGCCCTGAGGATAGACATATAGACTAGACAAACAGCTGTCTAATATTAAAAATTCTAATCATTTTTAAGAGCAAATCTTTGAAATTCAATAAAATACATCTCTTAGCACTGGCACTTCTGCTTGTTAAGTAGGTGAAGGTTGACAAGGTACTTAGTCTCTCTATGACTCAATTTTCATATCGGTACAAAGAGGACTATATTGTACTTATCGCATAGGACTGTCATGGGGTTATATGAAATAATGCATGTATCGTGTTAAGAACGCTGCCTGCCATAGAGTAAAGGGCCATTGTTGGCTCTCATCTTCTGCACAGGACATGAGAAATCATAGTGTGACCGATGCAGGTTCATGGCAATAATTATTTCAAATCTTTTATAAAGCTTGTTTTATTTTTCTCTATGCTTAGTAAGATTCTGGAAGATGCTGAAATGAGGAGAGAAGAAAGGCTAACTTTCGTTGTGTTAAATACTGATTCAAATTTATCATAATTCTAAAATCTATGAGTGTTTTATCTCTGCACTAAAATATCTGAGAATAATATGACATTCCCTGACCCATTATAGCAGTTAAAGGAAATGTGAATATCATGCAAATTAACAAATAATGAGCATATTCTATGTATCAGTCTCTCTGCTATGTGCAGTGTACCATCTGATTTATACATAATCTCATGGAGTGGATTTAAATCCAGACTGATCTTGTTTCTAAGCCTGAATTCTAATCAATATGTTCTTTTACCTCATGAGACATTGATGTGAATTATCCACTGGAGGAAAATGGAGAGAAATCCTTAGACTAGTTGTTCATTTAAACCCCAGTGGCAGGAGGGCTTATTCCTCAGACAGATCCAATGTGTGGCAACAGTTCAAGAAAGAGAGGGCTGGAGAAAACAAAACATCTTGTAACTTCCTTTTCTGCTTCCTTCCCATCCATGGAAATGACCTAAGCATCATCAAAACAGCTTTGATTCTGGGAATGTCTTGGCACCTGTAAGGTGGAAGGAAAGTCTAAGTTGAAGTTCAAATTTAGGAACAGGTGCTTCCCTTGCCTGAAAAGCACATGGTAAGACTATAAAGAAATTATATACCTGTTTAGTTTGTTAGAGCTGCTATGAAAAATAGCACAAATTGGGTTTTCATAAACAAATACTACATAATGGGTTGGCTGAAACAAGCCAAAATCAAGATGTCATCGCAGTCATGCTCCTTCTCAGAGCTGGTGGTGTAATTATGATGGCAACTTTCTGCTACATGGCAACATCCTTGGTATCCCCCTGTGTCTTTCTTCAACTTCTGGCTTCTGTAGACATGTGACTTAGGTTTTTACCACATCTACATAGAAGATCCTATTAACAAATGAGTCCACACCCTGACTCAACTTAACATAGTCAAATATACTATATACAGATTGGTTCACTAACACAGCAGTGTGGGTTAAGATTAAGTACTTGTCTTTTGCGCGGTACATGATTCAATATTTAACACCACAAAAGACATGAATCTGGATGATTCCCAGTTCCTCTACTTACTAAGTATATGACTTTATGCATATCATTTAAGTTACCCTAGTCTGTAAAATAGCCTTGAATAAAATAAAGTTATTGGGAGAATATAAAAATAATAAAATGAAAAATCATCCAGCAAGGATATTTAAGCATAAAAATACATGGAAAATATTTTCTGAATTAAATTGAGAATAATATTTAAAATAGAAATATCCACTACTACTTTACTGTTGGTTACCCTTTCTTGAATCCTAGACAAACTATGTGATCTTGGGCAAGTTAGTAACTTCTCTGTTCCTCAATTTCCTTTTCTATAAAACAAAGTGCTGCAAAAAGTAGAGTCACTATTAAGAGCCAAATTAATTACTTAAAGGAACTTTAGTTACTTAAAGGACATGGGAATTGTGGGTGAATATTTTGGGGTATGGGAGAAAATCAGTAATGTTCTATGAGAAGATTACACAGAGAAGGAGTCAAGAAAGAGGTAAAGAAAAAGAGGAAGAGATATTAAAGATATAGGACAGACATGGGGTCATCAATAGAGACATGTTGGGTGTGGCAGACACTGTTAATTGCCCACAGATCTTTTCTAGCACCTGGAGGCAGGTGATCATACACTTAAAGGAAAGTGGAGTCCATCTTCCATCTAAGGGTGTGAATGTGAAGTAACATGGATTAGTCTCAACCACTTATGATTATGTGATTCTCCTTTCAAGTAATTGATATAAGGACAGGCATGTGATGCACTGTAGCTAATGTAACAAGAGAGAAATACTTCTGGAGATCTTCTGGAAGATGTGCCTTTGTTCTTAAAAAGGGAGTCATGAGGAATAATTTCTTTTTCTTAACAGTGTTCTCTGAAGGGGATGCAGGAACTTTCACCCAGCAATGACCATTGGGTTTTTGGACCGGGAAGCATTTGGTCTAACCCAGCTAAAAAGTCTTATTTAAAAGGTAATTACTTGTTCATTATTGAAAGTTATTGGAAATGGCTTTTTTTAAATTGAAGGACATAACATTATTTTCAGATCTGAAATACCCATAAATCCTGGGTTATATCATAATCATTCTAGGAGGAAATGAACAGGAAATGAACAGAAGGGTGCCCTTTTTCAATATAATTAAAACCCAAATACATGTGATAGGGGAACACAATGTATAGATAAGCAGGTGACTTCTTGTCTTTCAATTCTATATTAGATCCTCTGAGGTGTTATCTAAACCTGTTGCTGAATAAACCTCTCTCTATAATCAATTATTGGAGGATATTTAGAAAAGCATGGTTTACAGATAGTAGCTCAAGAATGCAGGGCCAACACTCACTCTGGAAAGCAGCAGCAAGGGACCCATGAGGTTTTATTATCATTTTTAAATTGCCTATTTATTATTTAGCACTTACCTAGATATAGCAACTCTTTTATCTTTTTCTTTTTCTTTTTTTTAGCTCTGAGAAAGATGTCTCTGCCAATTTTTGCTAGTTGTTCAAAGATTCTGTGGAGGAACAGCTTCCTGGATTATTTCTCTCCACCATGCCATTTGACCAGAAGATTTTCTACATTTAACTTTCTGATGAAGTACCAGTTCTTTTTCACAATGGGTGCACAATTTTACATTCCCACCAGCTTTTGCAAATGTGCTAATTTCTCCACATCCATGCCAATATTTGTTAAGTTTTAAAATTATTTTTAACCATTTTAGTGGGTGTGAATTGGTATCTTAAAATAATTTGAATTCCATTTCTCTATGACTAATGGTGTTGAGCATCTTTTCAGGTGCTTTTGGACAAGTTATGTAACATTTCAGAGAAATATATATTCAAATCCTTTGCCCAGTTTTAATTGTGTTGTCTTTTTTGTTGTTGTTGAGTTATGATGGTTTTTAATACATTCTGGATACAAGATCTTAATCAGATATATAATTTTCCAATAGTTTCTCACTTTGCATGGGATGTATTTTCAATTTCTTAATAATGTTCTTTGATGAACAAAAATTTAAAATATTGATGAATTCCAATATACCTAGTGTTCTTTTGTTGCTTGTTATTTTTTTTTGTGGTGGTGGTGCTAAAGAAAACATTGCCCAATCCAAAATCATGCAGATCTGCTCATGTTTTAGTTCGGTAAAAGCTTCCAATACAAAAATTCCAGAAATGGGTTGACTTTCATAAAGGGAATTAGTTAGGGAAATCCTGACAGGTCCTCTGAAATGTCCAAATCAAGGCATCATCAGAGATGCTCTCTCACCAAAAGTCAGATGCTGGCAGATCCTAGAAATCTGCCACATGACAAGGCAAAATGGTAGCCAGATTCTGCCTTCTATCCAGACTCATTTTTTCCCCAAGCTCAGCTGTGGGTAACAGGTATATGACTCAACTCTCATCTCTTCAGCTTTGGGCTGCTCCACTGATTCCAGCCTCTGGTTCTCACAGACTCTCAGGGTTTCTCTGTCTTTCTGGACTGTGGGCAATCCTGGAGTCCTCTCTCACATAGCAGGGTAAAAGGTCATCTCTCATTCTCTGTGTTCAGTTATATAAGACTCCAGTAGAAGGATTAGTACCCACCCTGGGTCCCACAATCAAATCAAGGGCCTTAATCGAAGTGATGTAATCACAAGTGATCTAACCAAAAGATCCTTTGACTGAATCTAATGTAAATGTCCCACATGCAATAGATCCACATGCTCAAGAACAGGTAGAATGGGTTTGCTTAAGGACATAACTTTCTGGGGCCCCAAAAAGACTCAAGCCAGGATATTCCACCCTGGACCCAAAAAAATACATGTTATTTCCATATACAAAATACATTTATTCTGTTACAATATTTCAGAAGTCTTGAATCATTTCATTAACAATGTTAGGTACAAAATCTCATAAAAATCAGTTATAGGCATGCAGTCTGTCTTGGGAACATTACCTTCTGGCTATAGACCTGTGAAATTAAGAAAAAACATGTTAGCAACTTCTAATACACAATGGAGGGACAGTCAGAATAAATGTTTCCATTCCCATGGGAGAAATTGGAAAGACAACAGGGGTCATAGGTCACAAACAGTTCAAAAAACCTAAAGGGCACACTCCATTAGATTTCACAGTCTGATAGTTATCTATAAAAGGATGGTTTCTTCTTCTCAGGGCCTCATGAAGGTCCACCTCTTCCAAAGAGACCCACTCCTTCCAAAGTCTTGCCCAGCAGCCATCTCCATTCCACCCTAATCAAGCACCTAGGTGGTAGCTAAGCTTTAAGCCTCATCCTCCAAAAACACTGAGTTGATGGCCACAGTCTCCCTCCCCAATCTGCAGGGCATGTGCTCAACCCTCAGAACAATGAGGTGGCAACCTAACTTTCCCCAACTCCCAGGGAAATGTGCTCCATCCTATCTAAAGCTTGGGATGGCAGAACTATCCCTGAACAACAGGGCAGAAGTCCCAGTGCCTTCAAATGCCAGGGCAAAGTTACCCTTCCCATGCAAATCAGTGTGATCTTTCCCTCTTAGCCTTAGAAGATGTCTTAAGTCCAGACCTCAACTTCCATGGTTTTGCTGGTGAAGTCATTTTTTCCTCATTCTCTCCCTTTTCTGTCTGTTTTATTTCATGCTGACAGCAGGTTTTGTTCAGATCTTGCAAAAAGCTTTGGCTTGGCCTGCAGTTCACAGGGGTCCCCACCATTAGATAATAGGACTAGGACTTTCCAGAAATCCTTTCAGGATAACTGCATTTCCAACCCTGACTTGCAATGAAAGGGCAGGCTGGTTCCAAGTTTAGTTAAATTCTCACATGAGGCCCTATCATTTGGGGACTTGCTTACTGGAAACTTGGAATTCCTTAAGCCATCACCTTCTGGTTTCTTTGCATCCAGGAGTTCAGTTCTCAACTTATCTCTTTCCTGTCACATTTTGCTATAATATGCAAGCAGAAGCCAGACTGAATTTTCAACATTTAGTTTGCAATCTCCTCATTTCAATATCCAAACTTGTCACTTTCAAATTCTGCCTTCAGTTGAACATCAGGAGTCAATTTTGCCAAGTTTGCTGCAACTTCAGAACAAGGATCAATCACCTTTACTCCAGTTTCCTATAATGAGTTCATCATTTCCTTCTAAGACCTCATCAGAAGTACATTTAACATACATATTTGTACCAAGAGTCTCTTCAAAAAATCTAGGCCTTTTCTATCAACCATCTTATAATTCCTCCAGAATTTACCTCTTACTCATTTACAAAACTGTTCCAATATTTTTGTACCTGTAAGCAGCACACACTCCATGCTCCCTCATGTCCCATGATCTTTGGCCTTATTAGGAGAATGTGCCATCCTCTTCAGTACTGGCATAACTATTTCAGGGGGTGCTTCAGGAGACTTGAAACATGATATAAAGAAGGCATAAGAATGTTCTCCCAAAATCTCAGCTACAGCCAACTAGTTTGGCTATGCCAACACTGCAGAAAGAAATGAGAAAAAATCTGAATGGTATTTTTTCTTTTCAGAAGTTACTAGAAAAGAATTTAGTAGAAATTTTTTTTTTCTGGAAGATTGCTAGCTGCTATCTTCTTATGTAGATAAGATGTATGCATTCTTGGTAAATTATTCTAAAAGTGGAAAGCTTTTGTTTTCAGATTGGCTCACAGAATTCCTTTAAGGTAGATCCACAATTAAAATAATAGCAATTTTCTGACATTACAAAGAGCCATTGGAGAAAATGAACAACCATATCAGCTAGTAAATAAGTGCACCATGAAGACATTCATTTGACTTTACTGCACATTTGCTTGGACCTAGAAGTCACCTTTAATCTGATATACCCTTTCCTCTCCTCCCCAGTATAAAAATAACTATAGTTATAGAATTAATTATATAATAGGACCTTTAATAACAGTTTCCATGCTAGAATTAAGCTTTATAATGTCATGTTTATCACAAAAACAAGAAAGGTGTATTACTTATTTAGTAGGCAGCCAATAAATAATAAGTAATGGCTTAATGAGTGAAAGTCTAATTTATTAGACCAACTTTATTTAGTTTTACATCTTTATTATTTCTCATTCAATCTTAGTTTTATGTTTAGATAAATTCTGTCATTTATGCTTTTCTTCTTTTTATAATGGTAGTTATATATTTAAAAATAATTAATGCTGTTTAATATACACTGTATATTCAATGTCTGTAGCCTTATATAATATTTTAATGTGTAAACTTCTAACTTTAAAAGTAAAACAATCAAGCCAATAATATGAAAATCATGCAAAATGATATTTATACAAAAATAAATCTCTAATCCATCTTTCACCAGAGTTCCCTGGTGATCCTCCCTAGAAGAAATCATTATTTTCTGTTTCTTAGGATTCTTAAAGTATGATCTTTGCAAATACAAGTATATTTAATACTGTGTATGCATGTGTATTTCTCTGTGAGTTGACTACTCTGCATTTTACTATGTAAGATCTTGATTATTTTTCCATACTAGTCCACAAAAATCTGACATATGCACACTTATTTTCTTACTGGATAATACTCTTTCATAAAGATGAACTAAATCTAATATATCCAGTTCTTTTCAGGTTGCTTCCCATTTTTTCTATGACAACTCATACTGCAACAAATATAGGTATTTTTTAATATGTGCAAGCAGGAGGGATTCCTAAAAATGAAATCATTGGCATAATCTGTACATGCATTTAAAGTGTTGCTGTTCATAGTTAATGCCAAAATGACATTCTTGAGGTTGTACCAAATATACTCCTGCCCACAGTCTTTGAGAAAGTTTGTTCATATTCTCAACATCTATTGTTAGATAGAAATTTTAGGTATTGGGCAATCTGATTAGTTTTGGAAATTTGGTTTCATTTGTATATCTAAATTGAAATTTTTAAAATATAACTGAATTTGAATGCCTTTTCACATTTTAAAATTATTTGTATTTCTTCATCTTTTAATTGCTGAATAATGTTTTTATATCTTTTCTTTGTTTACTGAGTTTTTCCATACTGATTTTTATAAGTTAGTGAAGTACAAGGTTAATATCCCTTTTATTCTTATATATATATATAATTGCTACTTTAATATCTTGTGATTATTTTGACATTTTTATTCTATAGGGTTTTTTCCACAGTAGAATTTTTCTATATTTACATTGTCAGATCACTCAGTATATTTTATACTTGCTTAGGAAGTCTTTTCTGAGTTTATACATTTCAAAATATTCTTTCACATTTTTAGCATTTAATTTAAGCAATTTTTGCTTTTATATTTCATATTTAAAAATTTGACCCAGTTGGAAAATTATTTGGAAATAAGAAGTTTAATAGAGAATGAATTTTAACTGTTCTTCTTGATAGTTTTTTTTTTTTAATAGTTTTCTATTATTATTAACTTTTCATCATTTCTGAAACCCAATGTTAATGCAATCTACATACGCACATATTTCTGGGTTGATTTCAGTATTCCTACCTGTTTCATTGATCTTTTTATTTATGTGTCATTTAAACTATGATAAAATTGCATTTGTTCAATAATGCTACTTATTATTTGCTAAGCCTAATATTTCCTCATTATTATCCTCTCTTAGAATTATGATGACACCTGCCTATTTGTGTTTCACATTAAATTTAACATATGGGGATGCAAATGTTTCTCAAGTGATTGAGCTCTTGCCTACCATATGTGAGGTCCCGGGTTCAGTTTTGGTGCCTCCTGGAGAAGACAAGCAAGACAGCAAGCTGGCACAATGAGCTGGCGTGGTGAGCTGTCACAACAAGATGTCACAACAAGGAGACACAAAGAGAAAACACAATGAGAAACACAACAAAGCAGGAAGCAGAAGTGGCTCAAGTGATTGAGCACCTCTCTCTCACATGGGAGGTCTAGGGGTCAGTCCCCATTGCCTCCTAAAGAGAGGACAAGCAGCCACAGAGAGCACACTGTGAATGGACATGGAGATCAGACAGCAAACACAAACAATGAGGGGAGGGATAAATAAATCTTTTAAAAAATACGTTAGTCTAGGCACAAAACAAATTTCAATTAGTGTTTTCAATGAAAATCATTTAGCAAAAGTTTATATTTTTAGAGAATTGAGATTACCTATTCATGATCATGATGCCTTTTTTTCAATCAGTGAAATCCTCTTTTATACACTTAATAGTGCTTTAGTGTGAATATTCTCACTGTTCTGATTTTGTGATAATCAGGGTAGGCTAAACATTCGCTATATTAGAAACCATGCATGTGTCCCCAGACCTAGTTTTTCTCCCTATGTCTGGTTTTTAGAATGCTGGTGATAAACTAAGCCTGATTTATTGTATGACTACCCTGTATGGGAAAAGACTTTAACTTTGGGTATCTTTGGTCAACCTTAAGAGATATAGCAGGGGTTGGGCAGCTGGGTTCAGGTGGTTGGGTGTTCATCTCCCTTATGGAGGGAACTAGGTTTGATCCCTGGGTCATCCCGGTAAAATGAAAAAAAGAAAAATATAGAATGCATGCGGACCAGGCCCCATGTGTGGGTGCGTCACCAGGCCCCATGTGCAGGTGAGCTGTCAGGGCTTGTGCACAGGTGTGCTGTCAGGCCCCTCAAGTGGGTGAACCACAAGCAGGTAAGCCACCAGGCCCTGTGTGTGGGTAAGCCACCAGGCCCAGGTGAGCCCAAGCCCCTTGTGTGGGTGAGCCACCATGCCCCACAAGCGGGTAAGCTGCCAGGCCCCAGGTGAGCTGCCGGGCCCCGTGAGCCACACAGCAAGATGATGACATAACAGGAGTGTGACACAAGGCAGAGCAAATATGAGACAGAATGGAAAACTAGGAACTAAGGTGATTTAGGTGGTAGGATGCCTCTCTCCCACATCAGAGATCCCGAGCATCGAATCCCAGTGAAGACAGGAGGAGAAGGATAAGAGGAGAGGGCAGGAAATGCACACAGTGGGTTGCCCAGTGAATGGACACAGACACAGCAGAAACAGGGGGAGGGGTGGTAAAAATGGATAAAAGTAAATAAATAAATAAATAAATAAATAAATAAATAAATAAATCCTTTAAAAATATGTATAGGGGAGGAAAATACAGACTATAGTTAGTAGTGATACTTTGACAATGCTGTTTCATGATTTGTTAACAGATGTTTCACAACACTGCAGGGTGTTTGTGGGGGATGTGTGTGATGTGTGGGAGCCTTGCATGATGTTATGCATGTTTGTTTTGTAAGTTCTTGTTGCTTACTGAACACTTATAGTTTATGTATGTTCATTTATGAATGATACGCTTCAATAAATTGTTTAAAAATAGTGCTTTATATTTTCTTGATATACATTCAGCATTTTTCTTGGTAAATTTAGTGTTTTGGATTTTGTTACTGCTTTTGCTATTATAAATTGGATCTGGCCTTCTATTATATTTTCCAAAGGTCTGTTGTGGGAAGGTAAGGAGTCTATGTGTTCAATTTTTTTTAATAAGATATCAATTACACTGTAAAAAATTCATGCCTTTAATTGTACATTTTTGTGAATTTTGCAAATATGTATTTGTTTTACCATCACTATAAACCTGATACAGATTGATTCATCCCCTGAAAATATCCCTGTTCCCTTTGTAGTCAACCATTCCCCCTACTTCCAGGCCCTTACTAATCCTGACTGGTATCTGTCCCTATGATTTTACCTTTTATTAAAATGTCATATAAATGGAATTTATTACTCCTTTAAGCTGGCTCTTTTCACTTTGCATAATGCATTTGAAATTTGTTCATGTTTTTGTGTGTATCAGTAGTTCATTCTTTTTACTGTTGAGTAGTACTCCAATTTATGGATGTATTAGAGTTTGCTTATCCATTATATTTTGAGAGATATTTAGGTGTGAACTTTTCTGGAAAGACACAGGATATTTCTCTTAATTGATCATTGATTCCATAGAGACAAAAAGCGTACCTCATTTTATTATTCCCACCAATATGATTTTCTCTTCTAGGTCCAAAACCTTCAGTAGGTCTACCAGGATGCATAAACAGTTTGGGATATGTTATTGTGGGACCTAGAACTAATATTACTGAGGAGACAGGTAACAGATATATGCAGACATATTAAAATTACATAGGAGACCTTATACATATTTTCATTGTTTATACAGGAAGGCATAAAGGTGAAACTTTTATAGCTATAACTATTGGTGAGAATGCTTGAGGTTGAGATGGTTCTTACTTTTCTGACAAGTGCAAAGTATAAGTTTCTTCTGAGTTGAAAGGACAATTTGTGTAATGTGAATTATGGAAATTTGGTGAAAATTATAAGATGTACTGAGAAGAATGTGTAGAAGAGTGACTAGCTAGAAAAGCCCAAAAATTTGCTTTAAAATCCTTGAAAAACTAGGTCACACTGGAGTTTATAACTGTTGTAGTTGCCTTATAGTGTATAATTTTATGAGTTTCTTCAGCATTGCCTTACAATTAGGAAATTGGAGAAAAGCCAGTGTTAAAATTTATGGTTTCAATACTTCAGTTACTGTAGTGTTACACAGAAGCACAAAAACGTTTAATTTGACATGATTTGTAAGGATAGCTATTTATTTACGCTCTTTGAGATCCAAATAATTGCAAAAGTTATGCTAATTTGCTCTCTTTTAACTTATAAATCTTTGTGAAGATAAAGACAGTCAATGCATTAGTCAATATCAGTTGCATTTTTGCTGCTGTAACAAATGAGTCCTGAAATCTCTGTGGTTTAACATGTAGAATTTTATTTTTGTTCTGGAATAATCCAGTGTGGATTAAAGTACCAGATAGGGCATTTGCAGCTCATGTGGTTGCTCAGTAATTCAGGTTGCTTTCTCTTAGTGTCACCTTCATAATGCATTTTCCAGGCTTCCTGCAGTAGGGAAAAAGAAAGCTGGATACTAGCAAAGTGGCTCCTAAATGTTTCAGCTTACATGTGACATACATCACTTCTGCAAGCTACTCACATATCCATTCTTAAACCCAAGGGGATGAACATATGTTTGGAGCACATGGCTATTTGGTCATTAGTAAATGGGTTGGACATATTAAGAAAAAATGATCACTTATTTGGAATGAATTCTTTAATAAGTGTAGTGTAATTTGTATATGCATGAAACATATATATGTGTGTGTGTGTGTGTGTGTGTAATCAATAAGATCAGGCAGAGCTGTGGAATAATCTAGATTACTACATTGCTTTAAAAAATAGAAGGGAAATCACTCAGATATTGGCAGGGAATCTGCCTTGGTCCTAATCTGGGTCCTCTTCTTTTATATGGATTCTTTCTCATAGAAGAGCAATGTAAGTGACTGCATCTCAAGTGGTATGCACTTAGTCTACAATTTCCTCTTCCAATTTGAATGTGCAGACTTTCTGCCTTGATAACACAGATATCATAAGCTCTGTCTTTTGGTCTAACTATCTTCTTCCTATTATGTAAAGCTTAGATTCATCCAATAATTTGGAGACAAAGTGCTGTGTGGATGTTTCTGATGGAAAAAAATTCCACATATATATTCTATCTGGGAATGTCTATACCTGGAAGTATATAATCTCCATCCTAGGCTTAAGGCAGGAAAAATAATTTATTCTTGGCATAGCCCAAGTTAAAATGCAAATGTCCTCTGTGGGTTGTGCAACACAACAGCATCAATTTTGGGAAGACAGATGCCTTAATACACTCCTCTCATTCCTCCAAAAACATTCATTTCTGGTTGATGCTGATATTCTACAATATTAAGGCAACCCTGAGTTCAGCAGCTGTATTTACAGCTATACATTTTCAACAAAACTCTTAGCCATAAACCTCTTTATATATTTTAATTGCTTGGGCTATGGCTTATATATGGTATACATGAAGATTTGCAGATAATTTCTCTATGCATATATAATGAAAAGAATTTTCAAACCTGAAAATTTTACATCAATTTGCAATGCCTTATTGATCAATAATTTGTACACGCACAGAAATTTCTAATCAGGAGGAACTTAGTTACCTTTTAATTAAACATTGATATTTTATGAAATTGGAACAATTTAAGATTCCATATAACAAGGGGATAAATATATTTATAACAACATATACTGACTGCATGGCCATTAACTTTTGAATTACCCATGCTTGATAATAAAATATGATTTTTTCTATCTCTAGTCTATTTACATGATTTGTTATGTGATAGCATGTCTTGGCTCCAGAGTTTCCTCATTGCATTTTTCACCTCTGCATTTCTAAGTGTGTAGATTAAATGGTTTAACATGGGTGTTATCAAAGAACAGAATACAGCCACCACTTTAGCAATGGGGAAGGTGGTCATGGGCTGAAGGTTCACGAATGTACCGGGCATGACGGAGAAGACAACCACTGTAATATGTGAGGCACAGGTGGAGAAAGCCTTCCTCCATCCCTCAGACCTGTGAGGTTTCAGGGAGCAAAGGATGAGGACCTAGGAGGTAATAAGAATAGAAAAACTGAGCGAACATGTGAACCCACTGTTGGTGGCAACAAAAGGTGCAATAATACTAGTATCTATACAGACTAGCTTCAGCAAAGGGTAAAAATCACAGAAGAAATGGTCAATGATGTTAAGGTTACAGAAGGGCAACCACACAATGAAAAGGACTTGAATCAGAGCATGAAGAAACCCCCAGGCCAGGACAGGGCCACCAGGATGACACACACCCACCAATTCATTTTTATCATATACTGCAGGGGCCTACAAATGGCCATACAGTGGTCATAGGCCATCGCTGAGAGCAAGATAATCTCAGATCCACCAATGATATGCTATACAAAGAGCTGAGTCATGCACCCAATGAAGGAGATAGACATCTTCTTAGCAAGTAAGTCAAATACCATTTTTGGGGCTGTGTTAGAAGAGAAGGCACCATCTTGAAATGACAAGTAAGACAGAAAGGAATACACAGGGGAGCCCAGGGCTGAGCTGCTGGCAATTGTTACTATGATGAGTAGGTTGCCTGCCATTGTGAGAAAGTACATGATTATAAACACACACACACAAACAGGAGTTTCTGAACATCTGGGTTCTGTGTCAGGCCTAGGAAGATGAATTCTGTCATGTTGTTCATTTGCTGCATGATCCAGTTTTGCATTTGGATAATTGATCTATCTGCAAATAAAATAGGGATTCTGGTGTTGGTTGACAAATTTAGATCAAGACAATATATCTCTCAGGTAATTTGTTTCTTTTAAGTTTGATGATAACCCAAGAAGATGATCCATAGACTTAAAGTACAGATGCATTTTTAATCATATGCACTGTTGAATACATAGCTCACTTATACTACACACACACACACACACACACAAGCATTGTTTATGACTATTTTCATGCAAAACACATTTTCTGCAATCATACAAGGCTGGAGAATCTTCTATTTATGCCACAGGTTTTTTTTCACAAATAGAAAGAAGATAGTTAAGGACAAGCAGAGGACTGAATTCATGAACATCTGCATCCCTTTGGTTCTTCTCCAGTCATTCGGACTGATGAGGCTAAGCTGCAGAGTGTCTTACCCTTTTTAGGTTTAACTTGTTTCAGAAGGATGATCAAACATCAGAGGAGTTCAATTTAAAATTAGAGATAATGTAGCAACATTCAAAACTCAAGTGAACTGGGTGAATACTTGAGGCAGCAGAAAAATACGTGTGAAGTTCATGCATCATTGAAACAGAATTGCATAAGAATATCATAGATTCCTTATCCAACAACCCTCAAAGAGTGATACCTTGATGCCATACAATATTCCACAAATTTATTTGTAACTTTAGAATTGTTTGGGAGAATTTTGGTCATAAGAAACTTCATGGATCTTTCACAATTCAAATTAAGGAATATTTTTAAATATTCTCTGGATGTGTTCAGAAAAGAGATATTTTAATGAGAACATAAAACACCATAATTTATTGGTCTGATCATGATCAGGTTCTTTAGGATGGACATAATTTACTTATATTTTGTTTTCACTGATAAGTAGCTGGGTGATGTCCTATATGGGCCTTAGTCTCATTGAGCTTAAACTCTTTCATATATAATGTAGGAAAATTAATGAAGGGCATAGAGCAATTAAAGAACATAATTATCACTTATGTCAAAGTTTGTATCATAAATGTAAAAATATAGTTTTCCACAAATTACCATATGATTATTAAAAGATCCATAAAGAGAAAACCACAAATCCTAATTCTTATGCTTGAAATAATTCCTTGTTATAATATTAAGAGAAAAGTAAGTGAACAATGAATGAATATAAATGAAATAAGTACTTACCAAAAGATGCTTGGAAAAACAATGAACTCTATTTGGAACGATACTTATAGAGAAATCAATATATCAGGCATAGAAAAATATAAGATGGACAAATAAATTCAAAACCTATTGACATTTAAAGGTACTGTTAAAAGTGATGGATATTAATAAGCTCAATTAGAAGCATGTAAGTCAAATTCAAAATGGTCATTCATATAAACCATATTTTTTAAAATATGTATAATTCAGGGTGGGTAATAGAATTTTTTCAGCCACTGATAAGTATTTACCAAAACAATGTAAGTTTAGCCTATATGTAGGTCAGTAGGATAAAAATTAATAAGAAAACATAGAACTGTATCAAAATAACAGTGAACTCTATTGTAAAACATGGAATATAGTTAATAATATAATTATAAGATTAATGTTTTGTGATTGCAGCAAATGTACCACAGTAATGCAAGCTGTTCATATTATGAAATTTTCATATTGGAATTTTGT
>JAKSZT010054271.1:344297-420901 GCA_026826555.1 Tolypeutes matacus | reverse complement strand
AAAAGGTGATTCTCATGAAAAGAGTTATGCATCTGAACTACCCTCCATTTCATAAGCTCTCAAAGAAATGCAATTTAAAATGTGAAATATTTTTTACTGGTAAATTAACAAGGATGTACAAGACCTCTATTATCCAATACTGGTGAGTGTGATTTAGTATTAAATAGTCTGGAAAAAAATATGACTTTATATAAAAGGACTTTGAAATTGGTTATGTACCTTTGTCCCGTACTCCTTAATCTTAGAAATCTGGTCTAAACAAGAAATATTGGAAAAACTTATGCATGCATATTGTATTTCACAATATTTTCTCATAATTTTGAAACTGTAAAGACATTCATAATGTCTACAAAGATGATCAGTCAAATGCATTATGATTTATAGTTATAAAATGTCAGATGTACAAAAAAGATATTTGCAAAAAATAATATTATGTGGAGATTTTAAGATAATAGTGGGTGGAAAACTGCTAATATAAAATGGCACTTATAATTGCAATTGTCTAAAATAACATATAATAGAAATGATTCTAAAAAGACACTAAAGATTAATAATGCTTATTTGAATTATCAAATATGGCCAAATTTCATGTTTTATTTTTAATAATTTTTTTACTTTTTAAAAGAGACTTAGATTACATAAATGTTACCCCCCAAAATAAGAATTCTCATATACCCCACTACCCACACCTGCCACACCCTCCCACATAAACATGCTTCATTAGTGTGGCACATTCATTGCAATTGATAAATGCACCCTGGAGCTTTGCCATTGAGCATGGACCATAGTTCATACTGTAGTCCACACTCTCTCTCACACAGTTCTGCATGTTATGTGATGAAATAGAATGGCCTATATCTGTCATTGCAGTGTCATTCAGGACAATTCCCAAGTCCTGAAAAAGCCCCCGTACTACAATTGTTTTTCCCTCTCCCTGCCCCCAGAGCCTCCAGTGGCCACTGGCTCCACATCAATATTGTAATTTCTTCCATTACAAGAATCACAATATGTCTATAGTAGAATACCAGTAAGTCTACTCTAGTCCATAGTTCTTTCCCCAATCCTTGAGATTCTGGGATGGTGATGCCCACCTCACCTCTAATTGAGAAGGGGCTTATATTCCATGGGAAAGATGGATAGGGCTTTCTTGCTTGCAGTTGCAGGCTTTCTCTGTTCCTTGTGATGTTTGTTGTCCATCATCTTCTCCTTATTAGATTTCCTGGGTCAGTCCGGGGAGCTGTAGAGTAGATGTTGCAAATCTGCTAAGGTTCCGGGCCCAGCTGGCCCATGGACAGCCCAAAAACTTGTGTCTCTTGAACACACACCTACAAACTCCAGCACCAAGTATAGGTTTAAATAGAAAGGACAGATGAGCCATGTGTAGGGAAGACATAATTGAGTCCAACTCTGTCATTCTCAAGAGCACAAATTCCAAAGTAGGGTCCCCTAGCTAAGCACAAAACTCCAGAGCTATCTGCCCTGGCCATAGGACCTGGGTGTCACCAAAGCCCTCAGGAACCTCACTATTTGGGTTAGTATTCACTCTGGCAGTCTATGTGACCTCTGGGATGACCTCCCAACTCACTTTGAAGTCTCTTGTCTTTACCTTTTCCCCCTTTTATTCAAGGATTTTTTACAATTGCATTGCTAGTTGGTGCTTGGGAGTAATCCCTTGGTGCCAGGGAGGTTCATCCCTGGGAGTCATGTCCTGGGAAGGTAAGGCATTTAGATGCTGAGTTTGGCATAAAGGGTGTCCACATTTGAGCAACAATGAGGCAATCAGGAGACACTTCTTAGGCACCCCACAACAATAGGCTAAGTTTCAATTTCAAGATCAAAGGCTCATAAGCATAGTCATCATTATCAAGGGACCATCAATCTATAATCCTCCTTCACCAGTCATTGCCCCTTCACTTGGGGGAACTGTTGCTGCTCCATTAGAGAATGTGGCAGAGCTTTCCAGGATGTGAATTCAATATTCCCTCAGTTATTGTGTGAGTTTCCACCCACTGTGACAATGCCCTGTGAAGATTTCAACATTTTTATATACCTTATATATATGCCCAGGTAAGTTTCTTCCCATGCATCCCCCATCACTGACACTACACACCAATGATCTTCCCCTGCCCCAGTTGTAACCCTTCTGTGATCCAAAGCTTCTTAAAATTGAAGCCATTAAAATAGCCAAATACAATTAATAAGAAAATGAAATAATAATAATGTTTAAATATAAAAAATATAATACATAAAAATTTATAGAAGCTAAAAATTAAATTAAATTAAATTAAAACTTTGGGATATTAAAAAATAAAGAAAAAAAATTTTTTTTCACATTTTGCCTTTCATAACTAAATATCTGGTGTCCTGTATGCACAGTGGCATTTTCTTCCATTTATTCCCCACTGTCTTACTATTTTTCATTTTGTTTTCAAAGAAGTTTTAGGTCACAGTAAAGTCACATGCAGAATACAGAGAACTCTCATATACCCAAAATCCTCCCCTTTTACTCCTTCCCATATTAAAACCTTTTAGACATGGATGGTACCTATGTTGTAGCTGATATACAAATAGTGAAACATAGCTACTAAACATGGTCATGGTTTACATTATGATGTACATTTTAGACTGTACACTTTAATAAATTTTGAATGATATTTAACATGGCCTGTGTCCATCATTGTAAGATCATGTAGAACACTTCCATTGTCCACTAAATACCCCCTGTGTGATCTATTCTAGTTCTCCCTCCCAGTCCCTTCACAGTGCATGGCAACCCCTGGCTTCACTCCTTGGATGACAAGATTCATAGTTAGATGCAACAACATGAGGCCTTGACACACTGGTTTATCCTCCCCTATTTGGAACTGCCCATGCTCTTCAGAGACTCCTGCCTCTCTATTTGTGAAGAAAACGGTCCTCCCGAGTATGGGAGTCCAACTCCTTCCCACTCATTATGTGGTTCTCCACCCACTGATACAACACATTATGACAAAATGATCACTCACACACTCCCTAGAAGCCTGCTCTAGTGCACCCTGTCCTGAATGCCCCCCCGCCCGCATTCAACATCCGAAACCAGTAACCCTTCATTGTCATATTGCCATACGAGCATTCCCAACTTTGTACTTTCAACCACATACACACAAATCCCCAGTGTTCAACTGATCCCTCTCCCAAACCCATCCCAGTTCCCTGGACCTTCCAACCCACACTCCCCAATCTACCCCTCTGTGTAACCAGCAACACCCAACCCAATAATATCACTACCCTCCTGTCATATCCCTTCAGTATGCAACTACACACTTTCACCTTACCATAGTTTATGTCCATATGGGTGTTGGCTCACAACCTTCTTCTCTCTTTCTATTTCTTTAAAACCTATCTTCCAGACAATAGTTCTCTGAGTCTGCTCAATTTGTTTAATTCATATCAGTGAGGTCATGTACTGTTCATCTTTCGATGCCTGGCTTGCATCACTCAGCATAAGGTCCACAAGGTTCTTCTATGTTATCCCATATGTTAGCACTGTATTCCTTCTTACAGCTGAGTAATATTCCATTGTATGTATGTACCATGTTTTGTTTATCTGTTGATGGGCATTCCAACTTTTGACAATAGTGAATAATGCTGCTATGAACATTGGTGTGCATATATCTGTTTGTGTCTTTGCTTTCAATTCTTCTGGGTATATACTCAGCAGTGGAATTGCTGGATCATATGGCAGTTCTATATTTAGCTTCCTGAGGTACCACCAAACTGTTCTCTGCAATAGGTACACCATTCTTCATTCTCACCAGGAGTAGATAAGAGTTCCCTTTCTCCGACATCCTCTCCAACACTTTCAGTCCTCTGTTTTTTTAATAGTTTCCAGTCTAATGGGTGTAAGATGGTATCTCATTATAGTTTTTACTTGTATTTCCCTAATAGCTAGTGATGTTGAGCATATTTTCATGTGTTTTTGAGCCATTTGTATTTCTTCTTTGGAGAAATGTGTTTTCAGGTCACTTGCCCATTTTTGAAATGGGTTATCTTTTTATTTTTGAGGTGTAGGATTTCTTTATATATGCTGGATATTAGGCTCCTATCAGATATATGGTTGCCAAATATTCTCTCCCATTGTGTAGGCTGCCCTTTTACTTGCTTGATAATGTCCTTTGAGATGAAAAAGATTTTTATTTTGAGGAGATCCCATTTTTTTATTTTTTATTTTGCTGCTCATGATTTGGGTGTGAAGTTCATGAAGCCATTTCCTATTACAACGTCCTGTAGATGCTTCCCTACATTATCTTCTAGGTCTTTATGGTCTTGGCTCTTATATTTAGATTTGTGGTCCATCTTAAGTTGTTTTTTTTTTAAGGTATGAGATAGTGTTCCTCTCTCATTCTTTTGGATATGGATATCCAGTTCTCCAAGCACCATTTGTTGAGGCCTTTCTCTTCCAGTTGAGTGGACTTGGTGGCTTTGCCGAATATCAGATGATGGTATATGCAAGGATCTATATCAGAACTCTTGATTCAGTTCCATTGGTCAGTATGTCTATCCTTGTGCCAATACCATGCAATTTTAGCCACTGTAGCTTGGCAGCATGTTTTAAAGACAGGTAGTGTGATACCTCCAATTTCATTTTTCTTTTTCAGTATGTCTTTAGCTATTCAGGGCCTCTTACACTACAAAATAAATTTTTAAATAAGTTTTTCCAATTCATTAAAACATGATGTGTTGATTTTTATTGGGATTGCATTAAATCTGTAGATTAATTTGGGTAGTATATTAGTCAGCCAAGGGGGTTCTGAAGCAAAATACCAGAAATCTGTTAGTCTTTATAAAGGGTATTTATTTGCGGTGGAAGCTTACAGTTACCAGTCCATAAAGCATAAGTTTCTTCCTTCACCAGAGTTTGTTGCTACGTGTTAGAGCAAGGTAGCTGCGACGTTTGCCAGAGTTCAGGTTTCTTGGTTCCTCTCTTCCCAGGGCTCCATTTCTCTCCGGGCTCAGCTCCTCTGGTTCTTCCACAAGGTCAGCTGTGACTATGAGGCTCTCTAGGATTTTTCTCTCTCAACAAGTCCAGCTGTGAACTGTCAGGCAAATGGCTTGTCTCTTTTCACGTGGCCTTCTCTCCTTCTTCACGACCAAGCTCTTCTGTGCATACTTCTCTGGGCTCCAGCATTAAAACTCATCATCAGACTCCAACATCAAAACACCAACTCAAAAAACTCCAAATCTGTCCTTTGCCATGACTTTTATCTTTGAGACCCCATCCACAAAGGGCCGGGGCTCAACACCCTACGGACATGGCCCAATGAAAGCCCTAATCATAACTTAATCATGCCCAGATGAACAAACCAGTTTACAAGCAGAATCCAATATCTATTTTTGGAATTCATAACTATATCAAACTGCCACAGGTAGGATAGACATTTTAGTGATGCTTACTCTTCCTATCCATGAACAGGGAATATTCTTCCTTTTACTTAAGTCTTCTTTGATTTCCTTTAACAGTGTTGTGTAGTTTTCTGTATATAAGTCTTTTATATCTTTAGTTAACTTTTTCCTAGGTATTTGATTCTTTTAGTTACTATTATAAAAGGTATTTTTTAAAATTTCCTCCTCAAATTGCTCATTATTGGTGTAGAGAAATGATCCTGATTTTTGAGCATTCAGCTTATAGCCTGTGACTTTACTGAAATCATTTATAAGTTCTAGATGCTTGGTTGTAGATTTCTCAGGGCTTTCTATATATACTATCATGTCATCTACAAAGAGTGAAATTTTTACTTCTTCCTTTCCAATTTGGATGCCTTTTATATCTTTTTCTTGCCTCAATGCTTGAGCACGTACCTCTAACACAATGATAAATAGGAGCATCCTTGTCTTGTTCCCGATTTTAGAGGGAAAGTTTTTGGTATTTCACCATTGAAGATGATGTTAGCTGTGGGTTTTTCATATATACCATTTATCATGTTCAGAAAGTTTCCTTCTATTCCTTTATTTGCAGTGATTTTATCAGGAAAGGGTGTTGAATTTTGTTGAATGCTTTTCCTGCATCTATAGAGATGATCAAGTGATTTTTTTCCTTTCGATCTGTTTATGTGGTGTATTACAAGGATTGATTTTTGTATGTTAAACCATCCTTGCATACCCTGGATGAAACCCACTTGGTCATAAATTATAATTCCTTTGATGTGTTGTTGAATGCAATTAACAAGTATTTTGTCAAGAATTTTAGCATCTCTGTTCATTAGAAATATTGTTCTGTAATTTCCTTTCTTGTGGCATCTTTGTTTGTCAGCATTGTAGAATGAGTTACGAAATGTTCCTTCTACTTCTATTTTTTGGAAGAGTTTAAGCAGCATTGGTGTTAGTTCTTTATGGAATGTTTTGTAGAATTCACCTGTGAATTCACCTGTGGTCCTGGGCTCTTCTTAGTTGGAAGGGTTTTGATGACTGAGTCTATCTCTTCACTTTTAATTGGTCTAATGAGTTCATCAATTTCTTCTTTCATCAATGTAGGGTGCTAGTGAAATTCCTAGGAATTTGTCCATTTTCTCTAAATTATCTTTCTTGTTGGCATATACTTTTTCAAAGTATCCTCTTATGATACTTTTTATATCCATGGAGACAGTGGTGATATCCCCTTCCTCATTTCTTATTTTGTGTATTTGCATCTGCTCTCTTTTTTTCTTTGTTAGTCTGGCTAAGGATTGGTCAATTTTATTGATCTTCTCAAAGAACCACCTTTGGTTTTATTTTTTCTAGTTCTTTCTTATTTTCTATTTCATTTAGTTCTGCTCTAATCTTTGTTATTTCCTTCTTTTTACTTACTTTGGGGTTGGTTCCTCCAGGTGTGCAGTTAGGTCTTCAATTTTAGCTCTTTTTTTTTTTTTTTTTTTTGATATATATGCATTTGTGGGTATGAATTTCCTTCTCAGTACAGCTTTTGCTGCATCCCATAGGTTTTGATATGTTTTGTTGTCATTTTCATTCATTTCAAGGTAGTTAATGATTTCTTTTGAGATTTCCTCCTTGACCAAATGTTTGTCTAAGAGTGTGTTGTTTAACTTCCATATCTTTGTGCCTAATCTGGTTCTCTGGCACTTACTGAGTTTCAATTTCATTCCATTGTGGTCAGAGAAATTACTTTGTGTAATATAAATCTTTCTGAGTTCATTGAGCTTTTTTCTGTGGCCTAGCATGTGGTCTATCTTGGAGTATGATCCTTGTGCACTTGAGAAGAATGTATATCCCACTATATTCAGGTGTAGTATTCTGTATATGTTTATTAGATCCAGATCCTCTAAAGTATTAACCAAAGTCTTTGTTTCTTTATTGATTCTTTGTTGAGATATTCTCTCTAATGGTGATAATGGTGTATTAAAAACCCTCACTATAATTGTAGATGCATAGATTACTCCACTTAGTTTTTCCACTCTTTCCCTAGTGTATTTTGAGGTGTCCCTGTTACTGCATAAATGTTTATGATTGTTTTTTCTTCTTGAAAGATTACCCCTTTCACTAATATATAATGAAAGTTTTTGTCTCTTAAAATAGTTTTGCATTTAAAATCTATTTCAACTGATATTATTATAGCTACTCTTGCTTTTTTTTTTTGGTTATTGTTTGCTTATAAGATTGTTTTCCAGGCATTCACTTTCAGCCTCCTTGAATCCCTGTGTCTAAGGTGGGCTTCTTGTAGATAAAATATAGCTGGGTCATGTTCCCTTATCCATTCTGTCGATCTGTGTCTCTTGACTGGTAAGTTTAAACCATTAACATTCAGTGTTAATACTCTCAAGGAATTACTTATATTAGCTATATTTTCTTTAGATTTCTTATGTCATATGTTATTTTTATTTCTCTTTTCATTTTTTTTAAATTGTTTACACTCTCCTGCAGCTCTCTTTCCCCCTTTTTTTCCTTAACCCTGCAGAACTCCATTTAGTATTTCTTGAATGGCAGGTTTCTTATTGGTATACTCTCTTGATTTTTGTTTGTATGTGAATATTTTGTACTCTCCAACATTTATGAACGCCAGATTTGCTGGATAGAGAATTCTTGGCTGGAAGTTTTTTCTTTTATACCTTAACTATGTCATACCACTGCCTTCTTACCTCCATGGTTTGAAATGAGAAATCAGTGCTTCATCTTATTGAGCTTCCCTTGTATGTGATGGTTCTTTTATCTCTTGATGCTTTCAGTATTTTCTCTTTGTCTTGAGCATTGGGTAATTTGATGAGTATATGTCTCGGAATAGGCCTGTTGAGATTTATACTGTTTGGGGTGTGGTGTGCTTCCTGGGCTTGGACATCCTTCTCCCTTGATAGGGTTGGGAATTTTTCAGCCATCATTTCCTCCAAGATGCTTTCTGTCCCCTTTCCCTTCTCTTCTCCCTCTGGGATTCTTATAATGTGTATGTTTGTTCATTTTGTATTGTCATTGAAATCCCTAAGTCCCTGCTGGATTTTTTTCTATCTTTTTATCTATCTATTTGATTTCAGATGTTCTGTCTTCCACATCACTAATTCTTTCCTCTGCTGGTTCAAATCTATTGTTATATGCTTCCAGTGTCTTTGGTTTCTTGAATTGTGCTACTATCTTTTTGTGCACATTTACAATTTCTTCAGTATGTTCTCCCAGTGTCTTCTTAATATTCTTAATCTCTTCTGTCAGTTCATTAAGTTGGTCCATGATACTCTTTTCAAACAGCTTTGATTAGTTGTTCAATGTTCTGCATGTTTTCCTGGTTTTTAGTTTGTTCATTGGACTGGGCCATGTCTTCCTGTTTCTTAGTATGTGTATTAGTCAGCCAAAGGGGTGCCAATGTGAAATACCAAAAATGGGTTGGTCTTTATAAAGGGTATTTATTTGGGGTAGAAGTCCACAGTTACAAGGCTAGAAAGTGTAAGTCTCTTCTCTCACCAAAGTCCATTACCATGTGTTGAAGCAAGACAGCTGCCGATGTTTTCCAGGGTTCAGGCTTCTTGGGTTCCTCTCTTCCCGGGACTGCATTTCTCTCCAGGCTTAGCTCCTGGTTCCTCCACAAGGTCAGCTGTAGACAATCAGGCAAACAGCCCACTTCTCTCCTCCTGGGGCCTTCAGTCCCACATCAAAACTGCTTCTCAAAGACTGCTTCCTCTGTCCTTTGCCTTGCCTTTTATATTTGATTCCTCTACCCACCAAGGAGTGAGGCTCAATGCCTTACTGATGTGGCACAGTCAACGCCCTAATCATAACTTAATCATGCCCAGATTAACAGATCAGTTTACAAGCATGATCCAATTATATTTTTAGAATTCATAATTGCATTAAATTGGCCAATGGCTACAGTATGGTTTGTAATTTTTTGTTACCCTCTGACCATCTTTATATCTTGATGGATTTATTCACTTGATTAGCTTCTCTCTTTACTCTAGAGTTTTATATGATTGCTGCTTCTGTGTGTATGTTAAGTTTTTTTCTTTGATACTTCGTTCTTATTCTATTTCATGGCTGTTGTCTATGTTCCCTTAGAGGAAAAGATTAGGCCCAGAAAAAGTGAAAAAGAGTAAGAAAAGTAAAAGGATAATAGTAATAATAATAGTAATTGTTAGAAGAAGAACCATTTAGGACCTTGGAAAAAGAATATTGAACTCATGTAAGCAGTGTAGAATAATAGGAATAAAAAAGTGGGCACTGACATTGAAATGGGAAACCAAATAGAAAAATATATAGACTGAATTAAAAGGCCAGTATGATGAGGCAAAAGGGAAAGAGAAAAGAGAAGACAAAAAAAAAGATTGATAAAAGAAAGAAAACAGGATAGATGAGGTAGAAATAAAACCCAGAAAAGTTGAAGACTAAACAAAGAGAAGTGGAAAGTAAGAAAAACAACAGAAAGCAGAAGATAGAATGATGAGGGAAGGAAAAGAGATAGCTTTTTTTAAGAAAAGGGAAACAGTAACTTTATTGTGTATAATTCTAGCAAACATTCACAGTGTGCACATTCTAACAGAAAAAGACAAAGATCTTTGTTCAAAATATGATGAAATAAAATAGGTAAACAAAGTCCATTACTGAATACACAAAAGGAATGTTACAATCAAGGGTGGAAAAAGAAAGGAACTTAAATAATCATAATAATGTTTTGCCCAAATAGCAAATCTAGGCCATAAGTGTGGTAAAAGAGCAGCTACTAAAAGTCATGGGTAAGATGCTAGATACAGGGTAGGTAACTTGACAAATACCTCTCTACTTCTTTGGAACCCCTTTCCAGATCACCCCCAAAAATTCCAAGCCTGGCTCTTTCAGAGCACAACAGCCAAATGTGACTAAACTCCCCATTACTTTTGAGATATTTGGCAACAGAATGAGATGGTTAAAAAAATCAATTTCTTGTTGAGACAAGACATGTCTGAATCCAATTCTTTTGGGTAGAAGGTAACAAATATTAACTTTCTGCATTTCAATCTCCTAAAATGGAATTTAACTAGATAGGTATCACTTGAGATTTTAAGCATGAGATACCATAACTAATGAAATACCTGGTCTGTAAGGCATTTTTCATTATACCCCATCAGAAAAAAATGAATATAAACTTAACAATTTCCTATTTCACAATATATGTACTTATGAAACTGCTAAATTATAAATTTATAAATTATAGCTTCCAATGGATGTTTTGTTTTTGGTTAAGCAGTCACATGAGAAGAATTAAACACAATACAAACTTTGTCGTCACCACTATCTTTTTCTTGTCAAATTAGAAATCATTTGGAAATCAAAACCAATTCTTATGAGATAGGGGTTAGGAAATTTCGGAGAACTGACACTAACACCCTCTATTTTGGTGGCACAAATTTTCCCTCACCTTCTTTTTTTGTTCTCTAGCCATTATGTGTACAGTAGAGTGTGTAACAGGTAGTCTTCCTCAGGAATAAACAACCAAACACCCTGGAGACCAGCTTCAGAGGCACTATCAGCCTACAGACACTGGTTCCACTGGCTCTCCAGAGGAGTTTTCACAACTACCAGTGTTGAGACTGTCTCAAGAATTTGAGTCTACTTCTTAAACAAAGGTCCTTTTTGATGGATCTGGCTAACATATTACATTACCTTATTGTTCAGAAAAAACATCTGCAACCTTTTGCACAAGTCTACCTTTCACGCAGCACTTTATGCAAGCAGCAGAATAAGTGTAAATGGACCAAAAAGTGGTTTTAATGATACAAAGTGACACCACGTTAGCAGTAGTTCAAAAGAAGCTCACGAAAGAAAAAAGGGGGGGTGGAGAATAAAGTAAATAAACAAATCTTTAAAAAAAAAAAAAAAAGAAAAGAAGCTCATGGTATTAGATGGCTTTCACGGATGGTAGAGACAAAGTCTGAACATTTTCTCCCTCTAACAAGTCCAGATATAAATGGTAAAAGAAAACCAACAAGAACAGAAAACACCTTTTGCATTGGTGTGTTTACCCTTTAAAAAAAATGAAAAACATCAGTTTCACTTAGGATTATAGTTATTTAACATTTCTTATAAAACAGATGTTTTTCATTACATTTTAGAGGCTGCCAACACATTTTTACAATTGATCCAAGTTAACTTCTGGCTTAGTTTTAGCTTGAATGTTCTCTTTTCCAGCTCAATATTCTTTTGTTCTTTACCTTTACCCATCCTGGACCCATGTAATCACGTAACTTAATTATTATAACAATTATATACCAAGTCCTATTCAAGGCAACCTCTTCCTTGTCTTCCAGTGGAGAAGTATCAATAGTCACACCCCATTTGTCACATATTTCCCAATATTTTTAAAAAAATAAATTGTCTTACAGTGGCATCTTATAATACATACAAAACACATGTTCTAAAGATAAAAGTTTGACTATATTCATATCCCTGATATATAAAAGTCAGCCAGAAATCTCCTACAATTACTCCAAAATGTTATATTCAAGTATGCAAGTACAAGGTTAATATTATTTTTATGAATTCTGAATTCATTCAACTGCTAAATCACAGGATACAAGACCTTGGTTGAACTTTTCCTTAAGTAGTTTGCATGGGCAAACCCTGGTGTGCCAAACAGTTTCCTGTCTCTTCAAGTCACTGGCAAGCTGGAAGTGGGGAGGAGATACTGAGCAGTGTTCATGATCTTCCTTGAACCAGGCTACTCCCTGCTGTATATGACAATGGCTCAGAAGCAGACTGGTAATCCTCAAAGGATGGGGGGGTAATCACCTCAAACAGTTGTTGGCAAGAAAGCAGCCAATGCACTGTCTCCTCAGGTACTTCCACCAGGGGGAAAAGAATGAACTCAAATCCACCAGAGAAATCTCTGAACTAAGAAATAACAGTAACAGAGCTCTAAATAAACAATAACCTACTCCTCAATGAAACACACATCTGATTAAAAAAAAACACCAGATTTTTATTCTCATTGGAAAATCAGAACAAAACCAAAAATTGGAGTCACAGAAGTAAAATACAGATAAAACAGAAAACATTCTCTTTTCATGATCTCCCCTTTCAAATGCCATTTTACTGTGCAAATTATTGCACTGGGGTGAACTAATCAAATACTGTAACTTTGATCAATTTGGAGCTTCTTATTTTGGTAAAATGGGTAATCTAAAATTTGCTGATCCATAAGCAAACAAAAAAGCAGCAAAAATCTCTCTTGAAGCTCTACAGACATAATTATGAATTTATTTTGCCTATAAAAGATGACTAGGAAGAAAAAGAACATCAACAAAAAACGATGGCTAGAAACCTGTGCCAAACCAAAGTAAAGGCTGAAGTCTTTGGCACTTTTTCTAAACTCGTATCCTAAAGGAGTGTTTTTCAATATTTTCAGCACTTTATTATCCCAATTCATTCCCTCCTTTTCCCTATTCTTCCCCACCCCCAAGAAATAAAATGGAAGCATAATTTTGTCCAGCACCAATTGGGAAAAAAGAGGACTGGATTTAGGGGGTGGGAAGAGGTACTTGCTACACTAGCTAGGGAGGAAGCACAAAAAAGGAGATGAACACATAGATTTCTTTTTGGTTTTAACAAATATAAAGAAGGAACAATACTGGTTGGCAGTTCTGTTTTAAGCAGTAGGTGTGAACCCTTACTTCATGAATTAAATCCCTTAGATAAGTAAGTCAAATAATTGAATTCAGAATTTTTAAAAAAATTTACATAAAGGAAAAATGGAAAAAGAAAACTACCCTGTTAAGAATGTCTAATGTACATTCAAATTCAAAAGTATTGAAAAGGAGGCATTTTGACCAAAGGGTAATGTAACTAGAACATATGAACTGTAATAATTAACAGAACATTTTAAAATGTAAATGTACAGTGAAGGGGGGAAACACTGGCAAGGACACAGAACAGTGAGCAGGTACTGTGGGAGTAAGTCTCTGAGAGATGAAGCACAGGATCCAGGTCTGAAGTGCACAGCTGGCCAGCCATCTTGGCTAGAAGGGGGAACACATAAATTGGCAGGCATCAAAGAGAGGGCACTGCTGCAACCCCCAAATCAAGTCTCTAGTTTTCATTCCTAAGTGGATGTGCTTTCTAGACTTCAACAAGGTCTCCTCAGGAGGATCTGCTTACCGATGTTTAGTAACGATACAGGAAACCTAAGAGAATGGCGCCTATGGTGGGAAAAGCCCAATATGACCAGCAACTTCTGCACGTATTATTTTTTGAAGGATCCTTGCTACCACTTTCAGTTTTAATGTCACTCGGATGGACATCACCAATATAGTACTGCTTAAGCATTTCTCTGGCATTAAAGGAGTGGCCTACATCTTCAAAGCTTTCCCTTGCATCTACACCAGCTTGTTCCAGCAGAACTTCCTCTCCACTGGGATGCTCGTTGAGGAAGCTAGAGATGTCGTAGACTCGACCATGGATCACCAGCCATAATTCCTTCGAAGACTTGCGCTTCGCCACCTTTTCCAACCGGTAATAGGTGATGAAGGTCTCTACCTCCGGTCCTTTCCCGCGGCTGCCGCTAGCTTCCACAGTTGACATTGGGACCGAGATACCTAGCTTCTTCTCCTCTAGCTGGGTTTCAGCCTCTAACTTCTTTGAGGTAAAGCTCACCCTCAGCCAAAAGAGATGGCTTTGGTATATAAAATCAATATACACAGAAAAGGGGAAATCAAGGAAGAGGAAACACAATAACCAAGAATCAAGCCAGCAGCACCTTGTGGGATTTATCTCTTCATTCAGCTCACTCCTTATCGATGCCCTGAAGTCTCTTACTCTGTTGGTTCCCAGAACAGCTCACTCAGGCAGGATCTTGCCCCAAGTCAGCTGTTTTTTGTGAGAGAGATCTGCCTATGTTCTTTTGAAAGAAAAAAAACATTAGGACCAAAGAAAAGGAAAGAGATAGGAAGACAAAAAGAATAATATTAATGGTAGTAGTAAAAGGTCACAGCGCAAATGTCCAAGACTTAGGAAATTGAAAAATTAACACGAGTAAGAAGGACAGATGAATAAGATTAGGAAAGTGGAACAGAAACAATGAAACAAGAAACAGAATAGAGAAAAAAATATATAGAATGAATTAAAATTTTGGAATGGTGAGAAGAAGGGAGAAGAAAATTGAATAGAAAGAAAGAAAAAAGTGAAAAATAGAAAGTATACAAAGAAAAAGGGAGAGAGGGAGAAATACAAACAAGAAAAATTGGAACCCAAATAAAAGAGGTAGAATGAAAGAACTACAATGGAAAACAAAAGATATAAAGGTGAAGGAGTGAAAAGAAATAGCGTAGGTAGAATAGATCAGTAACCAAAAGACTAAAAGAAAAAAAAAGAAAAATAAACAAGCAGAGAAAGAAAGGGAGGGGATACAAAACAAACAAGAAACAAGACTGCAGCAACTCATTTTTTTTTTTTTTTAAAGTGAGACAGAAGAAAAAAAGAAAATCAAACAGAAAAACAGCCTTCTTTCTTAGACCCCTAAGGATCTTCTTAGGCTGCTGATGTTCCTCAATCACTCTCCCTGTACCATGCCCTCTGCAGGTTTTGAACTGGGTTTTAGTGAGTAAAGTAAGGGAAATAAAAGAAAATGGCCTTTTAAAAAAAAATAATAGATCCAAAAAAAGCTAATACAAAGAAAATGTCTATAAGTTTCCCGGTCATAAAGTTCCAGCCGAATGCCTGATAAACTGGAGCATCTCTTCTCACGGAATAGCCAGGAATCAAACCAGGTACCTCATATATGCTAGGCAGGAATTCTTCCATTGAGCTTTTCTCAACCTTTGGGTTGGTTTGCCTTTCACAAGGCTAACTGCCCCTTTTCCCTCAGGCAGGTGAGATCCCCTACAGTTAGCTGAACTGATGCCCAACGCTGCCTGTCTTGGCCTCCTCTCGGGTGCAATTCCTCTCTTTACCTATGTGGCTGGGCATGACCACCAGTCTGTGTCCCCCCACTCCCTGTGGAGTCTGGGTATCTTCAGATATTCAAGAGGGTCCCTGCTAGCTAAACTCGCCACAAAAAACAAAATCGCTCTCCACTGTCCCAGACCCTTCTTCTTTGCAGGGAATCTACTGTCACACTCCCCCTTTTGGAGGAGGAAGCTAGGGTCTCCACCTAGTTTGTCTGCCCTAAGGGCTGGGTATGGGTGCCCCTTACAGCCACTGAGGTAAGCAACCCCTGAATATTCCTGGCTTCCCTATCTTTCCAGTACCCTCATAGATGATTCAGAGCACCTTCCCGTGGAGGTAGATGTCTGCTTTACTCTCAGTTAGATACAATTCACCAGGAGTTTTTCCCTTGCTTAATATCTCAGGTGGGGGAGGGGAACCCTTTCCAGCAACCGGGAGGTTGTTTTAGCATCTTCATGTCTTTGATCTGCACCCTTCTGGGAGTTGGTAAGCAGTGTCCTGGTTTGCTGTGGCCCCAAAGCAGGTCCCCATAGCAGGCTTTGGGTTTTTCTTTGTTGTTTTAGTTAGAGCTAAGAATTATATGTCTAATCCATTGGCCATGTTCCAACAATTCCCTCATGCTTTTTTAAAAAAATCAGCTTTGTGATCTCAGGTTTTTTATAAAGAACATATATTGCCTATATTATCAGTAAAATTAATTTTATAAAAGTTTTACATTGTTTCAATTGTCTGGCTTCATAATAACTCAATTGACTGTTTTTATGAGTATATAAAGCTGGCCATATTCATAAAGATATATGATATTAATAATATATTTAAATCCAACTTAACTGTAAACTGAAGACCCTAGTGTCACCTTGAGAGAAAAAGTAACAATAAAGTAATCACTAGCTGTACCTTACTCTCTGATACATTAAGAAAAGTTAGAGGCTCATTTCTTGACAACACATCTTATCTGTAGAAAACACTTTGCAAGGAGCTTGCAATAAGTGACCAGTCACCAACTGCTGCTTTGTAAGTTGATCCATTTCACCTTAATTATACTAATTCTTTCCATCAATTACTGATTCAGAAATGATGGCTTAGTGAAATTTCCTAGGTAGTGCAGGGTTCATGAGAAGAATTTATTTTTGTTCTATGAGCTCACACTATCTTGTTAATATGCTTCACAAGTTTCCTATCTTAGATAATAAATCTCTTTAATCAGAAAATTTTCAGAGATTTAAGTTTCAGTAAAAATTGTTGGGGATAAACTAAAATTTTTTGGAGGACATCTTTCCAGGAGACTTCTACCTGAATATTTGTTCTCTTGCTTTTAAGTGACTACATATGAAGGATAATATAGAGCCAATTGGCATTAGTTCAAACCATATCTAAAACACTGAAAATAGAAAACTATGTTGAAGCAGAAAAATTATAGATGGCCAGGATCAACTAAAGAAAATGCAGTTGTGCTGGAGTAGCAGGTTCCTGATTTCATCTATCTTAAGACTTCTCTTAAGAAATCTGTGCTAAGCCTAGAGTTAGCTCCTTTTGTCTTTGGGATCTTGGATCCACACAGCTTGGAAACACAGACCAACAGTATCTGTTATTTGTGGCTACCTATGCTTACCTGTTCTTCCAGGTTTAGGTGTCCCCAGAGTCAGACCTTATCAACATTTTGAAGTGTGACTTCAGATACATTTTTAAATTGATATTATTTAAAGGTGTCTGAACTTTCAGTTCCCAAAGGATTGGAAATAGCGGTTTCAGCCAAGAATGCAACCCAAACAGACCATCCTGTTTGCTCTTGTGGCTTTGGCATCGTTGACCTTGCTTGGGGAGAAATCCATTTAGGCAGGTTAAACAGATTCTTTATTGCAGTAGTTAAAAGTGACCTTAGAATCTGGGACATGAAAGTCACAGAATGTTTTTTAGTGTTGGGAGTATGGGTCCATAAGCTAATCAGAGATATTATACAGCCCTACTAATACCTGTCTCAAAGAATTAAAAAGAGGTCTAAGCATGTGAAATAATCTAGATCAATGCAAAACTGCTATTCCATTATTGATGCACTGAGGATAGACACAAGCAGAGATATTTGCTGTTTAATATTAAAAATCAGAATCATTTCCAAGAGCAATAGCTTTGGAATACAAGACTAATTTCATGAGGCTGTCTCTTCTACTTACTAACTATGTGAATTTGAGCAAGCATCTCAGCCCCATTATGCTTCATTTCCCACCCACCAAAGAGGATGATAAGATACCAATGGCAAAGGACATCCTAGGGTTATATAAGATAATGCATGACTGTGCTTAGAATACTGTCTGATATAGAGTAAAGGCTGATTGTTAACTATTTTCATGTTCTGTACAGGAAATGAGAGCTCAAGGTGCTACTGAGCAGTTTTATTGCAATAATTGTATCAAATTATTTAGGAAGCTTGCTTTATTTTTCTCTATACTTGGTAGTACTCAGGAAGAATGCTGACATTAGGAAGGAAGAAATGCCAAGTTGCATTGTATTCAATACTGATCAACAATTCATAATAATTAAAAAATCTTCTGAGTATTCAGTGTCTCCACTGAAATAGCTAACAGTGATGTTGAG
The DNA here is from genome assembly GCA_026826555.1 of Tolypeutes matacus. Classification (NCBI taxonomy): domain Eukaryota; kingdom Metazoa; phylum Chordata; class Mammalia; order Cingulata; family Chlamyphoridae; genus Tolypeutes; species Tolypeutes matacus. Next base: position 402,946 of record JAKSZT010054271.1, on the reverse strand, counting down.
ATTCCCTGAAAAGGTTATAGAAGTTAAAGGAAATGAAAAAACTATGCAAATTAACAAGTAAAGAGCACTTTCTATATATTAGTAACTCTGATTTTATGAGAAATATAATTCTCATACAATCCCATGGCAGTGATATTATTAGTTCCATTTTGTATACAAGGAAATTAATCATTAATTCTGAGAATTACTTGGATAAGAGCTAAATGTTAATAATTAGTAAAGCTTGGTTTTAAATCAAGACTGATCTGATTTCTAAGTTTGAGGTCTAATCAATATGTTATTGTATCTCAACATTCATGGATGCTATTATTTGTCTCATTCACTTGATATGATGGGAGAAAAATCCTGACTCAAAGTAGTTCTTGGCTCTACTATCAGGGGCAGACAAGGAGTATTCAGGAAAGAGAAGATGGATAAATTGGAATATCTTGTAATTTACTTTCCTACCTCTTGAAAAATCTAGAGGAATTGCCTAAGCTCCATCCACATAGCTTTATTTCTGGGAATTTCTTACAGTCAACAGGGTGGAAGTAAAGTGTAAGTAGAAGTACAGATTTAGGAACAGAGACCTCCTCTACATGAATGGTATATAGTAAGATTCTAGAAAACTATACACATATCTAAATTTACCAGTGCTGTTATGACAATATCTTACAATTAGTTGCTTAACAAAAAGGATTTGCTGGAAGTCTAAATCAGGATATAAGCAAGGTCATACTCTTTGTAGGAGATGGTAGCATTAAGCCCTCAGTCACATGGTTATGCCATTGGCAACTTCCTATGGCTTTCTCTGACTCTGGCATCTATGATAGTTTCCACATTTCCTCACTTCATAAGGCCTCCAGCCATGGGAATTAAGACCTGTCGTCACTGAGTTTTGTCACACCTAAATTGTATCTTCAAAGCTTCTTTTCACAAATGAGTCCACATCCTAAATTTTTCAAAGATATTATTACAAATGGGTTCTTTCAGCCAAGATCATGGATTAAGATAAAGAAAATGTCTTTTCTGAGGTACCTGATTCAATCCCCAATACCAATAAAAACTTGAATCTGGATCTGATTCCCAATTCTTCCACCTACTAATTAAATGATTCTATGCATGTGCTTTAACTTATCTAGCTTGTAAATAAGTCTTAGAAAAAATTAGGTAATTGGAATGTGTACTAATAGATAGCAATTGAAATCATCCATTGAGTGTATTTATGCATAGAAAATATTTGAAAATATTTGGGGAATTGAATTGAAAGAAAAGTTTTGACAGTATATATATCCACTACAATTTTACTGTTGATTATCATTTATTGAATCCTGAACAATCTGTGTGATCTTGTACTTCGCTGTGCTTCAGTTTCTTCTTTGGCAAAATCAAAAGTTGCAAAATATAGGACTGTTAAAATGATCTAATAAATCAATAAAAGGGGATAGATTATTGAGTCTGAATATGTTTTGGTATGGGAGAAATCATATTTTAATATCAGTGGGCATAAACTAATACAGGTGGAGGGAGGAGAGAGCTATAGGATAGAAGTAAGGTAATCAATAGAGGCATGTTGGGTGAGAAATATTATGTTAATTGTTCACAGATTTTTTTAACAGACTGTTTTCTTTTGATGTAAATTATCATGAATTAGAGGGAAAATTGAGTTCATTCCCAATCTAAAGGTGTGAGTGTGGACTAAACCTGGATTAGACTAAACACATTTTGGTAATGCAATTCTCCTTTCCAGTTATGATGTACAGATAGGCAATTGATAAAATTCTAGCCAAAATAAAGAGAGAAAAACTTTTGGAGGTTTTCTGGAAGATGCTCCTGTGTTCTTAAAAAAAGAGTCATGGGGAAATTGTTCATTTTCTGAACATGTCCTCTGAAAGTGGTTCTGGAATATTCATGGGCTATTGAAATCCAAAACTTTTAAAGTGACCCACCAAAAAATTCATGCCATTTCAAAGTTAATCAATTGCTTTGTACTGTATTTTATTTGAAATTGCTTTTATTACTGAAGAGAATATTTTAAAATTGCATTCTCCTTGTATATTAGAGTCATGGCCTTGCTTCACCTGTGCAAGAAAAGGCTTTGGGCCCCTTCATGCATATATGCCTGCATGGGGCATGAAGTGCTCCTGGTTCTGCTTTAGGCTGTGGGAGTAGAAGCAGGAGCCATTGGCAAGATGGGCAGCACCTTCCCAGTCACCTTCAAGGCCAAGGAGAATAAGAACATCATCGTGGTGAAGGGCATCTGCCATTCAGAAAATGTGATTGTTGGAGTGAAGACCTCTCCATCTGGTTCAAAGCATCAGCAGTATTCTAGTGGTTATGGTGCCTCAGTTTCTGAAGAATAATTGAAAAGAAGAGTAACTGCAGAGCTGGCAATGGAGAAAGCCAAGAAAGAATCTGAAAATAAAAAATGACTAAAGCAAAGAACTGGACCAAGAGAGGGCTGCTGCCAGTAAGCAGCTAACCAGAGCTGTTCTTTGAGAGAATATCAAGTGAGGAGGAACGCTCTAAAGCAAAGCACCTGGCTAAGCAGCTAGAAGAGAAAGACCAAGTGATAAAGAAGGAGGATGCATTCTACAAAGAGCAGCTGGCTAGACTGGTAGAAAGGAACTCAGATTTCTACGAAGTCACCACTGAGCAATATCAGCCAGATGCTGAAGAGGTGGAAGCAAAATTCAAGCAGTGTGAATTTCATCCTGTCTGTGCTGCTCTGCAGGCCAAAATTCTCCAGTGTTACTGCCAGAACACCCAGCAAACCCTAGGCTGCTCCACTCTGGCCAGCCAGTACATGCACTGTGTCAGTCATGCTAAACAGAGCATGCTCGAGAAAGGAGGATAAAATCAGCTTCTAAGACAAGTAAAACTCCATAACATTAAGTCCAGAGGTGGAACATTCCCCTCCAGTAAGAAAATAACTTATTTAAAGAGAACATTAGAGAGAAGCTCCAAAGAGCAGATTCAACAGAAGCCTATCACAGTTTGATAAGCAACAATTTAAAAGCAAAGGCCCAGAGTAGGGATCAGTCATCAAAGGACACTCTTCGGTATTACTAAAACCCACTTATGATGATTAAAAGGGAAGCTCAGACCTCTCCACCTTTTCATAATTTCCATTTAACTTCTACTGATCATAAGTCTTTCCCTTCTAACCAAGCTCTATCTTTTTGTGAACCTTCACTCTAACACAGCTGGCAGTGGCTTAAGTTAATTAGAGAAGAAAGAGGGGGCAAAAAATGTCATTCAGGGTACCAGTGCTGGGTGGAATTGCATAGGCTGTGGCATGTAGGTTTTCTCTTTTTCTGTACTGCTTTGATTACATAAGAGCTATTTTCTTTTAACTTATGATGATCATGCAAGCAAGAAGACAAAAAGAGAAAATGGACCTCTTTTACTGGAATGATGTTTATGATTACATGTGAAATAAGGCATTTTTTATCAACCAAAAGGCAATCTTGGTTTATGCAACCTCTTCTCTATCATGGATACTGACATTTATACTTCACTCAATATCAATAATAAATATATTTTCTGACCAAAAAAAATAAATCAATGCCCAAACCTCATTGCTTCTAATTCCTCCCTGCATTGTCCAACAGAGCCAATACTGCCTCACTGGTGGGGGAAAATGACATTACTGAATTCTTAAAGGACCTTCTATGTGTGGGCATCATCACTCCACCATCTCTGCCTATCATAGCCCAGTGTGGCCAGTGAAAATGGCAAGCAGAGCATGACAGCCTCTTGGTGATTGAATGCAGAAGTGCATTCTTTAGTGTCCATGGTCACAGACATTACGGAATTCGTACATCGGTGTCAGCATATTCATCTCAGTATCCTCCAGTAACCCCTGTATTATGCGACTTGCGGGAAAAAAAAAAAAAAAAAAAAAAAAGCAGTTACTTTCAACTGAAGCACAGAGGAGTTGCAGGACATACAAAAGGCAAAATTGACTGTTTCAGCCTCCTTGCTAAGAGAAAATTTAGAGCCTGTATCTCCAGTCGAGCTATAGGTTTCTGCCATCCATGCTGACTGGACTCTGTGTCAGAAAAATGGAGTGAAAAATTCAAGGAAACCTAGGTTCTTGGAACAAGAAGATCCCAGACATACCCAAGCATTACCCGACACTTGATAGCAACTTATGACACACTATTGGGCCTTGATAGAATAGAAAAGATTACCAAGAGCTCCAAGATATCCCTGAGGTCAGAGATTCCTATGATGTTCTGGGTCCTGGGTAATCAGAATACTGTACAATGCAGTGTCCAACAACACAGTATCATCAAATGGAAGTGTTAAGTCCAGAATCATGATTTCTGACCCCCTAGGAGTAACATGATTGTATGAGCAGGTGGTGGAGGTCATCATTGATCAAAATTCTGTTGCAACCCCAGATGGCAGCCCCTCCCTCCCTGCATTGGCATCATGGGGACACCACCTCAAGGATGCCCTACTAGAATTTCAGCACTGTTTCACTGATAAATTAGCCAAGCTGAAACCATCCCATGTCCATTGGGCAGCATCTGCTGTTTCCCTTGGCTCAGGCAGGTTATATACCTCCACCAGCACCAGCCAAATGTGCCCAGCAGGCTGAAATGCGAGTAGTTCTTTTAGCTCTGGAAACTGTGGATGTAAGAACCCCCATTGTAAATAACCTATGTGTTATTTTCAATGGCTTAGAAATCTGGTCAGGTACATGGAAGGAATGTGGTTGGAAAAGAAACGATGGGAAGCGGCTGTGGCTCAATCAGTAGGGCTCCCGTTTACCATATGGGAGGCCCCGGGTTCGGTTCCCGGGGCCTCCTGGTGAAGGCAAGCCAGCCGGCACGGCGTGGTTAGCTGACCCAGCGAGCACAAGCAGCAAGGGGGGGATAAATGAATAAATTTAAAAATCTTAAAAAAAAAAAAAAAAGAAAGAAACGAATCCCTGGTGTGGAAGAGACTTTTGGAAACAATCGGCAATGTGGAGGGGAACCATTTTTGTTACCCATTTTGATGCACATGGCAAGGTCCTATTTAATTTGAATATTATTAGAAAGATTTAAATGATTAAGGAAGCATTGAACTGCTTTTCATCCCCAATGAAGCTGGAGATCCTCCTGGGAGAAAGGCAGAGGATGAGCACCATCCAGAAGATGAGGACTATGATGGCCATGAAATAGCTAAACTTCCATGGCTACTTCTGCTTCTGAGTGGATCTACCACTGAAATGGACATGGAAATTCTGATACTGTGAAATTATTAGCCAATAATCATGGAGTACTTTTTGCATTAAAACAGATCCAAGTAGCCATTTATAAATGTGAGCAACGTCAACTGTAAACAAGAGACAAAAGAGCATTTAGGAACTATTCCAGATGGGCCGCACTGCAATGGTCATTTCTTTTGCTATGAATATCCACTTCTTCCAGCACCATTTGTTGAATAAACTGTTCTGTCCCAGCTGGATGAGTTTGACAGGCTTGTCAAAAAACACTTAGCCATAGATGTGAGGGTCTGTATCTGAAGCATCAGTTTGGTTCCATTGAACTATGTGTCTATATTTATGCCAATACCATGCTGTTTTTACTACTACAGCTAGGTAATACGATTTTTAGTCTGGAAGTGAGAGTCCTCCAACTTCACTTTTCCTTTTTTAAGATGTTTCTGGCTATTTGGGGCCTCTTACCCTTCCAGATAAATTTGATAATTGTGTTTTCTATTTGTTTAAAAAATGCTGGTGGAATTTTTATTGGAATTGCATTGAATCGGTATATCATTTTGGGTAGAATTGAGATCTGAATGATATTTAGTCTTCCAATCCATGAGCATAGAATGTTCTTCCAATTATTTAGATCTTCTTAAAATTTCTTTTAGCAATGCATTATAGTTTTCTGAGTACAAGTGCTTTTCATCCTTGGTTTAGTTTATTCCTAAATATTTGATTTCTTTAGTTGCTATTGTAAATGAAATTTTTTTTCCTGACTTCCTCCTCAGATGGCACATTACTAATATATAAAAACACCACTGATTTTTGTATATTTATCTTGTATCCTGACAGTCTACTGAAATAATTTATTAGCTCTAGCAATAAATAAATCTATTAGTAGATTTTTTGGGAATTTCTAGATATACAATAATATCATCTGTGAATAGTGAAAGTTTTCATTCTTCCTTTAAAAATTGGATGCCTTTTTTTTCTTGTCTGATTGCTCTAGCTAGAATATCTAGCACTATATTGAACAACAGTGGTGGCAATGGGCATCCTTGTCTTGCCCTTAATCGCAAAAGGAAAGCTTTCAGTCCTTCACCATTGAATACAATGTTAGTAGTGGGTTTTTCATATATGGCCTTTATAATGTTGAGAAAGTTTCCTTCAATTCCTATTTTTTGTAGCATTTTTATCAAGAAAGGATGCTGTATTTTGTCAAATGCCTCTTCTGCATCAATTGATAAGATCATGTGATTTTTTTCTTTGATTTATTAATGTGGTGTTTTATGCTGATTTTCTTGTGTTGAACCAGCCTTGCATGTCTGGTATAAAATCCATTTGATCATGATGAATAATTCTTTTAATGTGTTCTTGGATTCAATTAGCAAGTATGTTATTGAGGATTATTGCATCTATATTCATTAGAAAAAAGAGTATGTAATTTTCTTTTTTTTTTTTTTTTTTTTTTTTTTTTTTTGTATTATCTTTATCTGGCTTTGGTATTAGGGTGATATTGGCTGCATTCCTTCTTGTTCAATTTTTGGAATTGCTTGAGTAAAATTGATATTAAATAATCTTTGAATGCTTGGTAGAACTCACCTGTGAAACCATCTGGTGCTGGGATTTTCATTTAGGAGAGCTGTTTGATGACTGTTTCAATCTCTTCATGTGTGATTGCTTTGTGGAAGTCTTCTATTTATTCTAGGGTCAGTGCAGATTGTTTGTACATTCCTATGAATGTTTCCGTTTCATCTACATTGTCTAGTTTTTTTGGCATAAAGTTGTCCATAGTATCCTCTGATGATCTCTCTTATTCCTGTGGGGTGAGTAGTAATGTTCCCATTTTCATTTTTTACTTCATTTATTTACATCTTCTCTCTTTTTTTTCTTAGTCAGTCTAGCTAAGGGTTTATCAATTTTGTTAATCTTCTCAAACAACCAACTTTTGGTTTTGTTAATTCTCTGTATTTTTTTTTTTTGTTGTTGTTCTCAATTTCATTTATTTCTGCTCTGATCTTTGTTATTTCATTCCTTCTACTTGCTTTGGGATTAGTTTGCTGTTCCTTTTCTAGTTCCTCTAGCTGTGTAGTTATGTCATTTATTTTAGGTCTTTCTTGTTTTTTACTTTTTAAATTTTAACTTTTTAAAAACTTTTTAAAAATATTTTTTATTTGTTTTAAAAATATACTTTGATTACATAAATTCTTTCATAAAAAATATAAGGAATTCCATATGCCACACTCCCCACACCTCCCACTTTTCCCCACATTAATAACTTCTTTCATTAGTGTGGTACATTCATTGCAATTGATGAACACATTTTGGAGCATTTCCACTAAGCATAGACTATAGTTTATATTGTAGTTTACACTCTCTCCCACTCAATTCTGTAGGCTAAGGCAGGATATATAATGGCCTGTGTCTGTCACCACAATGTCATCCAGGTCAATTCTAAGTCCTGAAAATGCCCCCCATATTATACCTCTTTTTCCCTCTCCCCAACAGTAGATTATTTTAAACTTAACCAGGTGATGACTGCAATTGCAGCTGCTGTCCCAGATATGGTATCATTGCTTGAGCAAATCAACCCCTCCCCTGATACCTCGTATGCAGCTGTGGGTTTGGCAAATGCTTTTTTCTCAATTGCCAGTTTGTTTTCAGCTGGCAAGGCCAGTAACATACCTTCACTGTCCTGCCTCAGGTGTATATCAACTCTCCAGCCCTATGTCATAATATTGTCTCTCCCTCCCATGAGACATCAAACTGGTCCATTATATTGATGATATCATGTTGATAGGACCTACTGAGCAAGAAGTAGCAAAGACTTTAGATTTATTGGTAAGGCATTTGCATGAGAAAGGATGGGAGATAAATCAAAAAAAATTACAGGGTTCTTCCACCTCAGTGAAATTTCTAGGTGTCCAATGGTGTGGGGCATGATGAGATATCCCTTCTAAAGTAAAGGATAAGCTGTTGCACCTGGCCCCTCCTATGACCAAAAAAGAGGCACAATGCTTAGTTGGCCTCTTCAGATTTTAGAGCTAACACATTCTTCATTTGGGTGTGCTACTCTGACCCATTTACAGAGTGACCAGAAAAGCTGCTAGTTTTGATGGGGCACTAGAGCAAGAGGAGGCCCTGCGACAGGTTCAGGCTGCTGTACAAACTGAACTACCACTTGGACCATATGATCCAGCAGATCCAATGATGCTGGAAGTTTCAGTGGCAAGTAGAGATGCAGTCTGAAGCCTTTGGCAGGCTCCTATAGGGGAATCACAAAGCTGACCCTTAGAATTTTGGAGTAAAGCCTTGCCATCCTCTACAGATAACTACTCCCCTTTTGAGAAACAGCTTTTGGCTTCCTACTGGGCCTTAGTAGAGACTGAATGCTTAACCATGGTCCATCACATTACCATGAAACCTGAGTTGCCTATCATGAGCTGGGTATTGTCTGACCCAGCAAACCATAAAGTTGGGTGTGCACAGCAGAATTCCATAATAAAGTGGAAGTGGTATATATGAGATAGGGCTTGAGCAGGTCCTGAAGGCACAAGTAAGTTACATGAGGAAGTGGCCCAAATGCCCATGGTCACTACCCCTGCCATGTTACCTTCTCTTTCCTAGCCCACAGCTTTGACCTCTTGGGGAGTCCCTTACAATCAATTGACTGAGAACGAGAAAACTCGGGCCTGATTTACAGATGATTCTGCACGATATGCAGGTACCACCCAAAATTGGACAGCTGCAGCACTGCAGCCCTTTTCTGGGACATCCTTAAAGGATAGCGCTGAAGGCAAATCCTCCCAGTGGGCAGAACTTCAAGCAGTACACCTGATTGTTCACTTTGCTTGGGAGAAGAAGTGGCCAGAGGTGCATTTATACACTGATTCATGGGCTGTTCCCAATCGTTTGGCTGGATGGTCAGGGACTTGAAAGGAACATGATTGGAAAATTTGTGACAAGGAGATCTGGGGAAGAGGTATGTGTATAGACCTTCCTGCATAGGCAAAAAACATGAACATAATTTGTGTCCCACATGAATGCTCACCAGAAGGTGACTTCAGCAGAGGAAGATTTTAATAATCAAGTTGATAAGATGATCCGCTCTGTGACTAATGCTCACCCTATTTCCACAGCCACTCCTGTCATTGCCCAATGGGCTCATGAACAAAGTGGCCATGGAGGTAGGGATGGGAAGTATGCATGGGCTCAGCAACATGGACTTCCCCTCACCAAGGCTGACTTGGCTACAGCCACTGCTGAATGCCCAATCTGCCAGCAGCAGAGACCACACTCAGCCCCCTATATGGCATCATTCCTCAAGGTTACCAGCCCGCTACCTGGTGGCAGGTTGACTACCTTGGGCCACTTCCACCATGGAAGGAGCAGTGATTTGTTTTAACTGGAATAGACATATACTGTGTATATGGGTTTCCATTTCCTGCAGGCAATGCTTCTTCCAAAACTACCATCCATGGACTTACCAAATGTCTTATCTATCACCATGGGATTCCACACAGCATTGATTCTGATCAAAGAACACACTTCTCTGCAAATGATGTGTGGGAATGGGCACATTCTGATGGAATTCACTGGTCTTCCTATGTTCCCCCATCACCCTGAAGCAGCTGGATTAAGAGAATGGTGGAATGGCCTGTTGAAGACTCAATTATGGCACCAACTAGGTGGCAATACCTTGCAGGGCTGGGGCAATGTTCTTCAGGAAGCTGTGTATGCTCTAAATCAGCATCCACTCTATGGTGCTGTTTCTCCCATAACCAGGATTCATGGGTCCAGAAATCAAGAGGTGGAAATGCAAGTGGCACCACTCACTATTACCCCTACTGACCCACTAGGAAAAATTTTCCTTCCTTTCCCTGCAAACTTAAGCCTTGCTGGTCTACAGGTTTTATTCCCAAAAGGAGGAGTGCTGCCACCAGGGGACACAACAATGAGTCCATTGAACTGGAAATTAAGACTTCCACCTGGCCCCTTTGGGCTCCTCTTACCTGTGAATCAACAGGCAAAGAAAGGAATTACTCTACTGGCTGGGGTAATTGATCCTGACTATCAAGGGAAAATAGGACTACATATACATAATGGAGTAAAGAAGAGTTTGCCTTGAATACAGGAGATCCTCTAGGGTTTCTCCTTGTACTGCCATGCCCTGTGATTAAAGTCAATGCAAAATTGCAGCAAACAATTCAAGCAGGACTAACAATGGCCCAGAATCTTTGGGAATGAAAGATTGGGTACCCCACCAGGCAAAGAACCATGGCAAACTGAAGTGCTTGCTGAGGGTAATGGGAACATGGAATGTGTAGTGGAAGAAGTTTGTGATTAATATGAACTTCGACCATGTGACCAGTTAGAGAAATTAGGACTGTAATAGTCATGAACCCTTCTTCTTTGTTGCTTTATGGGTATGATTGCATATGTACACAAAATGTATTTCTTTGTTTTATTCCCCAAACTTTTCCCCTATCATATTAAAAGTTGTATTAATTTCATGTCATAATATTTAAGGATGTCAAGTTTAAGAGTGAATATTACCCACGAACTTGCATCCTATTCTGTAGGGAATTAATGTGTTTCTGTTTGTACACAGGCAGTTGAACATTGTTAGGCAGAACTATATATGTATGTTTGTCTGTTATTGTTTTTACTTAGAGACTAAGTATGGTTTAAGGTAATATGTATGGTTGTCAAGTTGACAAGGGGTGGACTGTGATGGTTAGGCTAATGTGTCAGCTCAGCCAGGTAATTGTGTGCAGGTGTCTGGTCAAGCAAGGACTGGGCTAATTGTAATACAAGAGCATTTATGGACTTCAGTTATCTGTGAGTTTACTGCATAGGTGGCTGATTACATCTGCATCAATCAGGGAGATTGTATCAGCAATGGATGATGCTTTTATCTAAGCAGTGGAATGCCTTAAAAGGGGAAGTGATTTCAACATTCAGAGAGAATTTCCCAGCTGGTCTTTGGACAGCCAGCTTCTCCCAGAAACTCATCAAGGACCTTTCATTGGACTTTCATTAGAGCCCCTGTTTGCAGCCTGTGTGCAGAACCTGAACTTGTGCATCCCCACAGTCACATAAACTCATATTATTGATAGATATCTCCTGTTGATTTCATTTCCCAAGAGAAACCTGACTAATACAGCTGGTGAGAGTGGATCCACAAGTACTCACCAGGCCAGGCTGTGTGAGCCAAAAGCACCTGCATTTACTCTGAGAGGCTGGGCAAACACAGTCCATCTCTTTCCTATTGGGGATGGGGATGGAGCCACAGTTGCCCAATGGTCAGGTTTGTGCAGGCCAAAAGTGCCTGAAGATGCCCTGAGTGGCTGAGGGAGTACCAGTCCCCTCCTATCCTATGGGTAGACAGAGGTGGAAATGGACTCAAAGGCATTCAACAAGCCAGTTTGTGTGGGTTGAAAACTTCTGCCATTGCCCAGAGAGGTCTAGGGTACTCAGCACCTCTCTTATCCTATTGGGGTGCAGGGATGTAGTCCTATGTGACTGACTATTCAGTCTTTGCTGACAGAGAGCACTTGAAGTTCCCTGGAGAGCCTGGTGCAGGTCCTGCCAGCTTCCTCTCTGCTGGATGTGGGGCTGGAGCCTAGGCTTGGGCTGCAGTCTTATCTTGGTGGAAAGAAGCCAGTCCTTAACTTAAGTGGATTTTCAGTCAGCCAGGCGTCCCCTCATGCTGGGAGTGGAGTCAAAATGTCAGCTACCAAAGGCTTTCCATCTTGTACAGGCTCAAACCCTAGCTGTTTCTATGGTTATACTTTAGCCAGCGGAGTCTGCTAATCAATAGCTGAGGTCGGTGGACAACTGTCTCTTCCTCCACCCCTTACGGGGAATGGAGCTTCTAAATCTAGCCACAGAATAGCTCCTGAGGTGGCTTGTGTCACTAGAGTGGGATGGACACCAACCTCTGCAGCATGGCTTGCAGTTTCCCAGAGAGATGGTGCAGATCCCCCCAGCTTCCTCCCTGCCAAAGGGGGGGGGGCTGGGGTTTAGGCTAGACCTGCAATCCAAACTGGGTGGAAAGAAGCCGGTCCTTACCAGCACTGTGATATTCAAACAGCACCGCTTCCTCTCTTGCCATGGGTGGAGTCAAAATGGCAGTTACCAGCCTCCTTCTGACCTGGGCAGGCTTAAAGTTTAGTTGTTCCTGGAATTATACTTTAGCCCGCCAAATTTCCTAATCAGTAACTGAAGTCGGTGCCACCCCGTGTCTTCCTACCCCATTTTGGGAGAAACGGAGCTTCCAAATCCAGCCATGGAATCGCTTCCAAGGCAGCTTGTGCCACAGGCACTGACCTCCATGTCATGGAGTGCTCAATTCTTGAATCCTCTCTGCAGATGGGCAGTCTCCTTCTTCCATACATTCAAGGATGTTGCAGAATACTCTTCTGGTCTCCTGGGGCCCCCAAACATGTGTTTTAGGTAACTCTGGGTGATTACTAACTGCCCTGTAGCACAAGCTGATTATAGGATCTCCTTACTCTGCCACCATCTTAGCTTCCTCTTTTTGAATGTTTTTAAAAAGATATAATCGATTAATACAAAATTCATCTCTTGCATTCTACAATTCTGTGAATTTTTAAAATATATTAGTTACATAGCTATCACTACACTCCTGATACAAATTGATTCATCACCTCAAAATATTCTTTTGTGCCCCATTGTATTCCATCTCTCCCCCTAATTCCAGACCCTTGTTAACCCAGATTCATTTCTGTCCTTATAGTTCTATCTCTTTCAAATGTTGTGAGTTTAATTCTTAGTATATCATCTTTGAGCCTCTCTTCTCTCACTTTGAATGGTGCATTTGAAATTTGTCCATGTTGTGCATATCAGTAGTTCGTTTCTTTATACTTCTAGTACTACAAAATTTATGGATGTGTTACAATTTCTTTATCTATTTTCCAATTGAAAGATATTTAGGTTCTTTACAGTAATTAGAAATTTTGAGTAAAACTATTATAAACATTCAGATGCAGTCTTTCTGCATGTGAACATAAGTTTTCATTATTTCCTTGGTAAATACCTAGGAGTGGAATATCTGGGATGTGTAGTAAGTATGGATGTGACTTCACATGTATCTGTTAACCTGCCAAAGTGTAGCATTCTGCTTTGCCACCAATAACAAATGACATTTCCAATTCCTCTGCATATTTGTCAGCAATTGGTTTTGGCAATTTTTAAATAAAATCATTTAATAAGTGTGTAATCATGAAAAAATGTTCAACATCATGAGTGATTAGGGAAATGCAATTCAAAGGTACAGTTAGATATCATTTCATACCTATTAGACTGGCCACTATTAAAAAGTCAGAAAACTAAATGTTGGAGAGGATGTGGAGAGATAAGAACACTTATTCACTGCTGGTGGGAATGTAGAATGGTATAGCCACTGTAGAGGACCTTTGGCAGTTCCTAAGGAAGTTGAATATGGACTTGCCATATGATCTGGCATTATTATTTCTAGGTATATACCCAGAAGAACAGAGAATAGAGACATGAACAGACATCTGCATACCAATGTTCATAGCAGCATTATTTGCAATTGCCAAAAGTTGGAAAAAACCTAGGTGTCCATCAACCAATGAATGGATAAACAAGCTGTGGTGTATACACAAAATGGAATATTATGTGGCTGTTAAAAAGAAAGTTGAAAAACATATGACAACATGGATGAACCTGGAGGCCATTATGTTGAGTGAAGCAAGCCAGGCACAAAAGGACAAATATTGTATGATTGTGCTATTATGAAGTGAATATATTGTGCAAACCCATGGATTTAATAATTAAAATATAGGGTATCAGAAAATAGAAGGAGGGTAGAGAATGGAAAGCTGAGGGTTAATCTGTGCAAAATTGTTAAAAGGTTGTTTGTAAATCTTTGGAAATGAATAGAAATGGTTAAAGCATATCATGGAGTTTGTAACTAGCAGTGTTATTGCTTGGGTATGACAGTGGTTGAAAAGGAAAGTCTAAGGTCATGTATATTACTAGTAAGAAAGCTAAAAACTGTAACATGGGACTTTATAAGGCAGCAAAACTTCATGTAAAAGATGAATATGGGTGCTATTGCATATATAAGACTGTTTTAAAAAAATATAAATACTAGAGAGAAGGAAAAAGATTAGCAGCTATGTACTCCAGGCTAGGCATAGAGAGATTGAGAGGTGATGAGTTTTGTTTGTTTGTTTGTTGCATATTATTATTGGAATAATGAATGTGCTCAGGGAGTGATTGGGATAATGAATGCACAAATGAATACCATTGATTGTATTCTTTGGATGGATTCATGTTTTAGTAATATGCATCAACAAAATTGAAACAAAAAATGCTTAAGAAAAGAAAAATATGAATGTAGAAAATAAATTAGTAAGAGAGAAATGAAATAGCAGCCATGTATGGCAGGAGAAACTTAGAGAGATTGAGAGGTGAATATTAAGGGGTACAGTTTTTTGTTGTCTGGGTTTTTTTGCTTATCATTACTATTGATATTGGAATAATGAAAATGCTCTACTAATGATTGAATTGATAAAAACACAACTATGTGATTATACAAAATACCTTTGATTTTACACTTTGGATAGATTTTATGTTTTATTAATATTTATCAATAAAACTGATTTTTTAAAAGATTTTTAAAATGTTTAGCAAATTTAAAAAAATAAGTGTGTAGTGATCCTCCATTTGAAATTAATTGGATACAGGCATGGCTATGGAATATTTTGTGTTAATTGATTTCCTGCAAAGATAAAAGTGAGATCACAGAGTTTTTTCAAGATATCTGGATCTTCTACTTTTATCTGGATTCTATTAGAATTGAATTTTAGGTGACTACATCCTAAGTGGTATGCAGTTAGTCTTCAATTTTCTATTCAAGTTTGAATGTGCAACTTTCTGTCTTGATTACTCGGGTACCATAAACTCTCTCTTTTGTACTAGCTACTTTTGAGATTGTATGCACTCCAGAAAACCATGTTCTTAATGCTGGTCCATTTCTGTGGGTGTGAACCTATTGTGTGTGGGACATTTTGATTAGGTTACTACAGTTAAGGACTTTTTAATTCAGTTACTTCATTTAAGGCATGACTCAGGATCGGTCTTAATACTCTTAATGTAGCCCTTTATAATCTGTATGAATATGGAGAGAAAGAGCGGAGTGAAAGCCACAGAAACAGAGTGAAAGCTACAGAAGCCAGAAGCTGAAATCAATAAAATCCTTAAGAGAAGGGAGAGACCAGGGGACATTGCCATGTGACTTGCCATGGATCCAGGATCACAGGCAGCTGGTCATTGGATAGAAAGCATAGACTGATGATGCCTTGATTTGGACATTTTCCTGGCCTCAGAACTAAGCTTGTAAACTAATAAACCCCCATTGTGAAAGACAACAATTTCTGATATTTTGCTTTTGGCATCCTAGCAGACTAAAACAGCTACTATAAAAAAGGCTCAAATACGTCCTATATATCCTGTTTTGGAGATGAAGCTATTTGTGGATGCTTTTGATAGAGAAAATGCTCCACATATATATTCTACCTGGGGACATCATGTGCAAGTTTGCTCTAAGAATGCAAATGGAAGAATTTAATATCCCTTCTTGGCTTTAGGTAGGGAAATAATTTATTCTGGTCAGAGTCACAGTAATAATGCATATGGTGCTCAGGAGTTAAGCAACACAACCATTATTAATGTTACTATGCCTCCTGCCTCAATGAATTTCTCTCTTTCCTCCAAATCTATTCATTTCTAGTTGACGCCTTTCAACCCAAAAAAATAGCTCTACCCTGACTGCAGAAGATGGGAATAAAATGATGCCTATTCAACAAAATTTTTAGCCATATAATTTTAATATATTTTAAGTACTTGTATAATTGTTACTTATAAAGGCTGTACTTAAAAGTTGCAGATAATTTTTCTAAAGAATATATAAAGGCAAGGATTTTCCAAACATTATGCCAATTTATTTCAATTAGCAAAACCCAATTTGTATATGTAAAGAAATTTCTACTTCGAAAGAAAGATAGTCAGCATTTAATTACATATTGATATTTTATGAGAGAGGAACCATTTAAGATTCCAGATAACAAGGCAATAAAATATATTTAAACACACATATTCTCACAAAATGACCATTATCTTGTGCTTTAGGCATACTTGTTCCTTAAAGAAGAATGGATTTTATCTAGTTTATAGTGATCTTGTTACTCAAGATCACTATTGACTACAAAGCTTCCTCATGGTGTTTTTCAACTTTGCATTTCTGAGGGTGTGGATTAAAGAGTTTAACATGGGTGTTATCATAGTAAAAAATACAGCCACTGCTTTATCCATTGGGAATGTGGTCATGGGCCAAAGATATACTAATACATAGGGTATAAGAATAAGACAACCACAATAATAATTGAGACACAGGTGGAGAGAGCCTTCTGCCATGCTTCAGAACTGTGAGACTTCAGGGAGCAAAGAATCAGGGTATAGGAGGTCATAAGTATTGAAAAACTGAGCATACACAGGAACCCACTGTTGGCTGCAGCAAAAGGTCTAGTAATGTGAGTGTCAGTGCAGGAAAGCTTCAGCAGAGGGTTAAGATCACATATGAAGTGATCAATGACATTGAGGTCACAGAAGGGCAACCATGCAATGAAAAGGATTTGAATGAAGGCATGAAGAAATCCCCCAGTCCAGGACAGGACCACCAGAAGAATACACACTTGTCAGTTCATTGTGATCATGCAATGCAGGGGCCTGCAGGTGGCCACATAGTGGTCAAAGGCCATTGCTGTGAGCAGGAGTATCTCAACTACCCCAAGGAAATGCATCGCAAAAACCTGAGTAATGCACCCACCAAAAGAGATAGTTTTCTTCTCAGCAAGTAAGTCAAAGATCATTTGGGGGACAATAGTAGAAGTGAAGGTACTGTCTTGAAAGAACAAGAAAAATAGAAAAAAATACATAGTAGATGCCAGGGATTGTCACTACAATGAGTAGTTTGCCTGCCAGGGTGATTAAATACATGACTGTAAACACAAGATACAAGAATTTCTGCACACCTGCATTCTGTGTCAGGCCAAGCAGGATGAATTCTGTCATGTTGTTGGCTTGTTTCATGAACAAGTGGTTTTGCATATTGATCATTGGTTTTATCTGCAAATATCAATGATGGTAGATCAATTTTGATCAAGAAAATAATATATCTTTCAGATAATGTGTTTCTTGTAAGACTTATGGAAATGCCAAGCAGACATACACCAGACTTAAAGTTTGGCTCCATTTTTAATCATATACAGTTTTGAATTCATATCCCTTTGCTACACGCACACACACACACACACACACTAGCACAGCATAGTTTTATGACTGTTTTCATGCCAGGCACATTCCCTGCAATCACACATGATTGAATCCTCTCCCAATCACTGCCACGGTATTTTCTTACATTAAAAAAAACACAGGACTTAAAAGAGGACATTTCAGGATGAACAGAGGCTTGAATTTGTGTGTCTACCTCACTGTTTTTCTTTTCTAGTCATTCAGGCTGATGAGGCTAAGCTACTGAGTTTCTTAGCCTTGTTAACTTTAGCATGATTCAATGCAACTATCAAACATCAGATGAGCTCTGTTTGCAATTAGGAATCATGTAACTACATTTCAGACTTAATCAGATGGAGTGGGTACTTGAGGCTGCAGGAGCACATATGGAAGCAGTGAGATTTGTGAGCTCATGTTTCAGTGACAAAGAATTTATAGAAATATTATAATTTCTTATCAAATGCCTCTGCAAGATTGATATCCTGAACAGGATAAAACAGCTTGATGCCATGCAATATTCCCCAAATTTATTGGTAAACGTTCTCTAGACCTATTCAGATATTTTAATATGAGGACATAAAAGAACCAAAGTTTATTGGCCAAAGCATGTTCTTTAGGATATGACTATATTTATATTTTGATTTCACTGATAAATACTTGTGTGATGTTATGTATGGGTCGTATTATTTTCTTTTTTTATTAGAGAAGTTGTGGGTTTACAAAACAATCATGCATACCATACATACATCATGAAAGGCAATGCTCTCTCATCATTTGTAACAAATGTGTCACAACAGTGTAAAGTGGTGGTGGGGGGGCGATGTATGGGAATCCTGTATGGCCATATTCTTATTAAACCCAAATTTTTCATATATAATGTAGGAAAAATAAAAAAGTGAGTAGAGGAATTGAAGACTATCATTATGATGTATGTCAAATTGTGAATCCTAAAAGTAAAAATATTTTCCACACACATTTCCAAATTATTTTTAAGTGATCCAAAATTAGAAAACCACATATCATAAAACTTATGATTGAAATATTTCCTTGCTACACTATTAAGAGTAAAATAAATGGACTATGTATGAATATAAATGAAATAGTACTCATCTTCATCTCAACATTTGCTTGAAAATAAAACTCAGTATATTATGAAAATTTTGAATGCAGAAATCAATAAATGAGGCAATAGAAAAATATTAGATTTAATAACTTCAAAAGCCTATTGACTTTTAAAACTGATGAATACAAAAAAGCTCAATAAGAAGCAGGTAAAGTTAACTCCCAAAAAGACATCAATATAAATAATATTTTTAAGAATATCATGTCTATTTCAGTGGGTAATAAAAGTTTCTTCAACCACTGGTAGAAACTTATCAACAAAAATAACATATAGACTGTATAATATATATTAGTAGAATAAAAATTTGTAAGAAAACATTGGACTGTATTACAAAAACAATGAACCCTACCTTAAAACATGGAATATAGTTAATACTACAATTATAATAACAATATGCCATCAGGTGTAACAAAAATACCAACAAATGCAAGGTTTAATAATAGGAGGGGTCATATTGGAACTGTATGTTTTCCACATGGTTTTTAGGTAAACCTACAACTTCTTTAATTAAAGAAATAAAAGTAACAGGAAACTCCAAAGCCAAAGAAAGAGTTCTCTTTATGTAATCTCCAAATATAGATGAAAGAGAAGAAAGCATGTCTTAAAATCTTAAAGCATCAATCTGCTCAAAACAGAACAAAGTGATAAATATGTAAATGATCTATGCAAAGGGTAAGCATGGTATGCAAACTGAAGTGATGTAAAAGAGCAGTAAACTAATGGATTCAACCTCAGAAAGACTGGGAACAAATTTGAAACATGTTTGCAACAAGTGTGATGAGCAGCTGTTACTATAGAAATAGCTTTGCAAATAAAGTATCTATGCACATTAATATAAGGAAAAGACAAAAATAATGAAAAGGGAATTCTCATGAAATAAGTTAGACACCTGAAAAACCCTCTATTTCATAAGTTCTAAAGTAAATGCAATTTAAAATGTGAACTATTTTTCACTGGCAAAATAACAAAGTTGTAGGAGAGCTCTATTATCCAGTGTTGGTGACTGCATGGTGTTATTAAATATCCTGGAAATAAACATGACTTTATACAAAAAGGATTTCAAAATTGTTTATGCTTCTTGGATTAGTACTTCTTTCTCTTAGGAATCTAGACTAAATTTAAAATTATTGGCAAGATATGTGCACATATATTGTATTTCAAAATATTTTTTCATACTATTAAAAATGGGAAGACAACCAAAATGTCTACATAATAGTGGAAAAACACAAGTATCAAATGGTATTTATATTATGATCTCAATTATGTAAAATGACATGTATAATAGATATGTATCTAAAATGGACACTTAACAAGTAGTACTTATTCGAATTATGGATATAAGGGCAATTTTTATGTTCTTTTTAAAATCAATTTTGTGATCCCAGTTTTTTCATAAAGAGAATTTACTGTCAGTAAAATAATTTAATAAAAGTTTTACTCTTTTATCTATGACCTTCTTCTACAATATTTCATATGACTGCTTTCCTCAGTATATTGGGTATGCTGATAATGAAGGGATCTGATAGTTGAAACACATATTTAAAGCCAATGTACTTGTAAACTGAAGATCTTAGTGTCACTTGGAGAGGAAAATACCAATAAAGAAGTCACTGTCTCTATCTAACCTTCTGAATGTGTTTAGAGAACTAACAGCCTCAGTCTATGGCAAGGCATCTTAGCTGTAGAGAGCATTTCCTATTAAGATAGCAATCACCGACCCATCCCTAATGGCCGCTTTGCAAGTTCACCCATTTGTACCGTAAGTTTAAAATTCCTTTCCTCAATTAATGACTCAGTGATTGCATAGAGAAACTTCCTTAGTAAATCTGAGTCCATGGACAGAGTTTATTTTTGCTCTAAAGGCTCACACTATCCTGTGAATGTGACCCACAAGCACCCCAGCTCAGATGATGAATTTCTTCAGCCAGAGAGCTTTCAATAGAAATTGAGGGTGAAAAACCTAATAATTGGAAGACATCTCTCCATAAACTTCCTGCCTGCATGTTTGTTCTTTTGCTCTTTAGTGACTATATTAATTATACTATAAGAGCCACTTGAGAGTCATATTAACCTGATTCAGGTCTCTGAAAATAGAAACTGTATTAAAGCTGGAATATTATGGATTCTCAGCATCATGAACTTAGCAGCAAAAAAAAAAAAAAAAAAATGTCACCTTGAAGTAACAGGTCTCTTAATTTAGATCTTTAAAACCTTCTTACCTTCTTAGAAAGTCTGTGCTCAGCCTGGAGATAACTCCTTTGTTCCTTGGGATCCTGGGTCCACATGGTTTGGAAACAGAACCAACAACATCTGCAATTTGTGGCTTGTTGTGCTTATCTGGCATTCCAGTCTCAGGTATCCTTACAGCCTGCCCTTTTCTACTTTTGCAAATGTGATTTCAGGGATATATTTAAAGGGATATTAATATTAATTAAGCACTGCTAGTTAATGGTGTTTTGAACTTTCAGTTCCCAGTGGAATGGAATTATCAGCTTCAGCCAACATGTTATCCAAACCTATTCATCCTGTTTTCTACTGTGGCTGTAGCATCAGTGACCATAGTGGAGGAGAAATCCAATAGTCTGGGTTAGTAATTCCAGAGAGATCTGATTTCTAACCCTGAGTTCTAATCAATATGATATTTTACCTCATAAGACACAGGTGCTATGATGTATCTTATTCTTTGGATGTGATTGGAGAGATATATTGATTCAGATTAACTCTTGGTTCTACCACCAGTGGCAGGCAGGGTTTATTCCTCAGACAGATACTATGTGTGGCTGATGCTCAGTAAAGAGAAGATGTAGAAAAGCAAATATTTTGTACTTCCTTTTATATCTCCTGCTCCATCTGGGGGATCAGCTTAAGCACTATTCAGATGGTTTTGGTTTTGGAATTTTTTGGTGCTTACACAGTGAAAGCAAAGTCTAAGTTGAAGTTCAGATTTAGGAACAGAGACATTCTCTACATGAATTGAATATGTTAAGATTCTAGAAAAATCATACACCTCTCTTAATTTGTCAGTGCTGCTATGACAAAACCACATAATGGATCGGCTTAAAGAATGACAATTTCTTGGAAGTCCGAAATCAAGATGTTAGCAATGACATTCACTCTCTCCAAGTTGGTAGTTATGTGAGAGCCATTTTTAAGTATTTATTGGGATTGCATTGAATATGTAAATCAATTTGGGTAGATTTTATATCTGAATGATATTTAGTCTTACAATCCATGAACATCGAATGTCCTTCAATTTATTTAGGTCTTCTTCGATTCCTTTTTTTTTTTTTTTAAATAATTATTTTATTTTTTATTTTTTAAAAGATACTTAGATTACATAAATGTTACATGAAAATTGCAGGGATTCCCATATGTCCCACCTCCCATTCCTCCCATAACCTCCCACATAAACATCCTTCATTACTGTGGCACATCATCTGCAATAGATATATACATCTTGGGGCTTTGCCACTAAGCGTGGACCATAGTTCACATCATAGCCCACACTCTTTCACACAGTTCTGCATGTTATAGAATGATATAAAATGGCCTATATCTGTCATTGCAATGTCACTCAGGATAATTCCCAAATCCCAAAAAGCCCCTGTATTTTAACTGCTTTTCCCTCTCCATGTCCCCAGAACCTATTGTGGCCACTGGCTCCACATTAATATTGTAATTACTTCCATTGTGTGAATCACAATATATCTATAACAGAATGCCAGTAAGTCCACCCTATTCCATAGCTCTTCCCCCAATCCTGAGGAGTCTGAAATGGTGATGTCCACTCTACCTCCAAGTGAGAGGGGCCTTATCTCTCATGGATAAGATAGATGAGATTATCCTGCCTATAACTGCAGACTCTCTCCATTCCCTGTGAAGGCTGTTGTCCATCACCATCTCCCCACCAGGTGTCCAGGGTGAGTCCATTAAGCTCTAGAGCGGGAGTTGCAGCTCCACCAAGATTCCAGGCCCAGCTGGCACATGGGCAGTCCAAAGACTATGGTCTCTGGAAGTACACTTACAACTACCAGCAACACATATAAATTTGAATAGAAGGCACAGATGGACCATGTGCAGGGAAGACATATTTGGGTCCAACTCTGTCACCCTCAGGAGCAAGGATTACAAAGTAGGGCCCACTGAGAAGGTGCAAAACTCTGGGTATTTCCACCTTGATATAGGACCTGGTTGTCTCCAGAGCCCTCAGGAGCCCCTCTGTTTGGGGTGTATCCACATTAGAAGCCTATAAGGTCCTACTGAGATGTGCATAAGTGTTACATCTGGGATGACCTCCTGACTCATTTTGAAGTGTCTTAGCCATATAATTTCATTTGTCTTTACCTTTTTCCCCTTTTATTCAAGGTGTTTTTCCAGTTGCATTGCCAGTTGCTGCTTGGTAGCAATCCCTCAGTGCCAGGGAGGCTCATCCCTGGGAGTCATGTCCCATGCTGGGAGGAAGGTAATGCATTCATATGTTGAATTTGGCTTAGAGAGAGGCCACATTTGAGCAATAAGGAGGTTCTCAGGAGGCAATGCTTAGGCACCCCATAACAATAGGCTAAGTTTCAATTTCAAGAGCAAAGACTCATAAGGCTAGTCATCAATAACAAGAGCCCATCAGTGGATCATCCTCCTTTGCCAGACACTGCTCCTGCACTTGGGGGACTGTTGCTACACCCTTGGAGAATATGGAAGAGCTGTCCATGATGGGAATACAGTATTCTCTCATTTATTGAGTGGTTCTCCACCCACTGTGACCATGCACCATGAACATTTGTACAATTTTATATACCTTTTATGTATGTTCATGTGAACTTCCTCCCATGCACCCCCATCCCTGACACCCCCCCCCACCAATGATCCTCTCCCGCCCCAGTTGTAACCCTTCTGTGATCCAAAGCTTCTTTAAAGATGAAGCCAATACAATAGCCAAATACAATTAACAGGAAAGTAAAATAATAATGATGCTTAAATGTAAGATAAAATACATGAAAACTTAAAAAAAAGCTAAAAATAAAATTAAAGGATTGGGTTTTTCAAAAAATGAGAAAAAAATTTTTAAAAATTAAAAAAAAAACTTTGATATTTTGCCTTTTATCACTGCACTATCTGATGTCCAGTCTGTACCATGGCACCTTCCCCCACTCCCTCTCCAATGTCTCACTATTTTTCATTTAATTTTCAAAGAAGTTTTAGGTTACAGCAAAGTCACACACTGAATACAAGACACTCTCATATACCCAACCTCCTCCCCCTTTCCTCACTCCATATTAAAACCTTTTTGTATGTGGATGGTAGCATTGTTATAACCGATATACAGTTAGTGAAACATAGCTACTAAACATTGTCAATGGTTTACAGTATGGTTTACATTTTGGATCATACACTTTTATAAATTTTGAAGATATTTACCATGTCCCGTGTTCATCACTGTAAGGTAGGAAAACATTTCCACTGACCACCAAATACCCCCTGTTTGATCTATTCTGTTCCCCCTCCCTATTTCCCAAGTCCCATGAAGACCCCCTGGCTTGACTCATTGGACAACAAGATTCATAGTTACATGCAAGAAGATTTAGTGAGACACTGGTTTGTACTCCACTATTAGGAACTGCCCCTGCTCTTAAGAGATGCCCACCTGTCTAT
Source organism: Tolypeutes matacus (assembly GCA_026826555.1). NCBI lineage: Eukaryota > Metazoa > Chordata > Mammalia > Cingulata > Chlamyphoridae > Tolypeutes > Tolypeutes matacus. Next base: position 378,647 of record JAKSZT010054271.1, on the reverse strand, counting down.
TTCTGCTTTCCCCTCAGTATCCTGGGAATTCTAACCCACCCATCCCAATCTACCCACCTGTCAAAGCTGCACCACCCAACCCAATATATCACTACCTTCCTGTCCTACCACTTAAATACACAACTACACTCTATCACTTTACCATAGGTTAAGTCCATATGTGTGACGGCTCACAACTTTCTCTTTTCTTTCTCGTTCTTGTACACCTGTCTTTCAGACAATAGTTCTTGGAGACTTCTCAATTTCCTCAATTCATATCAATGAGGTCATGTACTGTTCATCCTTCAATGCCTGTTTTGCTTCATCCAACATAAGGTCTTCCAGAGTCATCTATGTTATTCCATGTGTTAGCACTTTATTCCTTCTTACAGCTGAGTAATATTCCATTGTATGCATGTACCACATTTTGTTTATCCATTCTTCTGTTGATGAGCACCTGGGTTGATTTCAACTTTTGGCAATAGTGAACAATGTCACTACAAACATTGGTGTGCATATATCTGTTCATGTCTTTGCTTTCAGTTCTTCTGGGTATATACCCAGCAGTGGGAATGCTGGATCATATGGAAGATCTGTAGTTAGTTTATTGAGGAACTGCCAAACTGTCCTCCACAGTGGCTGGGCCATTCCACAATCCCACCAGCAGTGGATGAGGGTTCCCATTCTTCTACATCCTCTCCAACACTTATAGTCTGCTGTTTTTTAAATAGCTGCCATTCTAATGGGTGTAAGATGGTATTTCAATGTAGTTTTGATTTGCATTTCTGTAATAGCTAGAGATTTTGAGCAGTTTTTCATGTGCTTTTTAGCCATTTGTATTTTTTCCTTGGAGAAGTGTCTGTCACTTGCCCATTTTTTAAATGCCTTGTTAGTCTTTTTATTTTTGAGTTGTAAGATTTCTTTATATATGCAGGATATTAGGCTCCTATCAGATATATGGTTGCCAAATATTTTCTCCCATTGTGTAGGCTGCCTTTTTATTTTCTTGATAATGTCCTTTGAGGTGCAAAAGATTTTAATTTTGAGGAGATCCCATTTATGTATTTTTCTTGTGCTGTTCGTGCTTTGGGTGTGAAGTTCATGAAACCATTTCCTGTTACAAGGTCCTGTAGATGCTTCCCTACATTATCTTCCAAGGTCTTTATGGTCTTTATGGTCTTGGCTCTTATATTTAGATCTTTGGTCCATCTTGAGTTGATTTTCATATAAAGTGTGAGATGGTGTTTCTCTCTCATTCTTTTGGATATGGATATCCAGTTCTCCATGCACCACTTGTTGAAGAGGCCATTCTCTCCCAACTGAGGGGGCTTGGTGGCCTTGTTGAATATCAGATGACTGTATATGTGAGGATTTATATCAGGACTCTCAATTCAGTTCCATTGGTCAATGTGTCTATCCTTGTGCCAATACCATGCAATTTTCACCACTGTAGCTTTGTAGTATATTTAAAGTCAGGTAGTGTGATACCTCCAACTTCCTTTATCTTTTTCAATATGTCTTTGGTAATTCGGGGCCTCTTACCCTTCCAAATAAATTTTGTAGTTAGTTTTTCTAATTCCTTAAAAAATACAGTGTTGATTTTTATTGGGATTGCATTATATCTGTAGATTTGTTTGGGTAGAATAGACATTTTGATGATGTTTAGTCTTCCTATCCATGAACAGGGAATATTCTTCCATTTATTTAAGTCTTCTTTGATTTCCTTTAACAATGTTGTGTAGTTTCCTGTATATAAGTCCTTTACATCTTTAGTTAAATTTATTCCTAGATGTTTGAATCATTTAGTTACTATTGTAAATGGTATTTTTGTCTTGATTTCCTCCTCAGATTGCTCGTTATTGGTGTACAGAAATGCTACTGATTTTTGAGCATTGATCTTATAACCTGCAATGTTACTGAAATCCTTTATAAGTTTTAGGAGCTTTGTTGTAGATTTCTCAGTACTTTCTATGTATAGGATCATGTCATCTGTAAATAATGAAATTTTTACTTCTTCTTTTCTAATTTGGATGCTTTTATATCTTTTTCTTGCCCTAGTGCCTGAGTAAGATCTTCTAAGACAATGTTAGATAAGAGTGGTATAGTAGGCATCCTTGTCTTGTTCCCAATCACAGAGGTAAGGCTTTTAGGATTTCACTATTGAAGATGATGTTAGCTTTGAGTTTTTCATATATACTCTTTACAATGTTCAGAAAAGTTTCCTTCTATTCCTATCTTTTGCAGTGTATTTATCAGGAAAGTATGCTGTATTTTTCGAATGCTTTTTCTACATCTATAGAGATGATCATGTGATTTTTTGCTTTCAATCTGTTTATGTGGTGTATTACATTGATTAATTTTCTTAAGTTGAAACATCCTTGCATACCTGGGATGAATCCCACTTGGTCATGGTGTATAATTCTTTTGAAATGTTATTGAATGTGATTAGCAAGTATTTTGTTGAGGATTTTAGCATCTAGGTTCATTAGAGAAATTGGTCTGTAATTTTTCTTTCTTGTGGTATCTTTGTTTGGCTTTGGTTTTAGGGTAATGTTGGCATTATGGAATGAGTTAGGCAATGTTCCTTCTACTTCTATTTATTGGAAGAGCTTAAGCAGAATTGTTGTTAGCTCTTTCCAGAATGTTTGGTAGAATTCACTTGTGAAGCTATCTCATCCTGGGCACTTCTTAGTTGGGAGGTTTTTGATGACTGATTCTATCTCTTTGCTTGTGATTGGACTGTTGAGTTCATCAATTTCTTCTTTCGTCAATGTAGGCTGTTTGTGAGTTTCTAGGGATTTGTCTATTTCCTCTAAATTATCATACTTGTTGGCATATAAATTTTCCAACTATTCTCTTGTGATACTCTTTATTTCAGTGGAGTGAGTAGTGATATCCCTTTCTTCATTCCTTATTTTGCATACTTGCATCTGTTCTCTTTTTCTTTGTTAGTCTGGCTAAGGGTGTGTCAATTTTATTGATTTTCTCAAAGAACCAGCTTTTGGTTTTGTTTATTTTTTCTAGTCCTTTCTTATTCTCTATTTCATTTTGTTCTGCTCTAATCTGTATTCTTTCTTTCTTTCTACTTCCTTTGGAGTTATTTTGTTGTTGTTTTTCCAATTCCTCCAGGAGTACAGTTAGGTCTTCAATTTTACCTCTTTCTTCTTTTTTAATATATGCATTTATGGCTATGAATTTCTCTCTCAGTACAGTTTTGGCAGCATCCAATAGGTTTTGATATGTTGTGTTGTCATTTTCATTCAATTCAAGGTAGTTACTGATTTCTTTTGATATTTCCTCCTTGACCCACTGTTTGTCTAAGAGTGTGTCATTTAGCTTCCATATCTTTGTGCCTAATCTGGTCCTCTGTCCCTTAGTAATTTCCAATTTCATTCCATTGTGGTCAGAGAAGTTACTTTGTATAATCTCAATCTTTCTGAATTCATTAAGAGTTGTTTTGTGGCCTAGCATGTGGCCTACATGGAGCATAATCCATGTGCACTCGAGAAGAATGTATATCTCACTGTATTTTGGTGTAGCATTCTGTACATGTCTATTAGGTCCAGGTCCTCTAATGTATTATTCAGAGTCTTTGTTTCTTTATTGATTCTCTGTCTTGATGTTCTATCTAATGGTGATAATGGTGTATTAAAGTCCCCCACTATAAGTGTAGAGGTATTTATTTCTCCACTTAGTTTTTCCAGTGTTTGGCAAATGTATTTTGCAGCACCCTGATTAGGTACATAAATATTTATGATTGTTCTCTCTTCTTGGAAGATTACCCCTTTTACTAATATATATAGTGTCCATCTTTGTCTCTTACAATAGTTTTGCATTTAAAGTCTATTTTGTCCAATATTAGGATAGCTACTCCTGCCCTTTTTTGGTTATTGTTTGCTAAAATTGTTTTCCAGCCAATCACTTTCAGCCTCCTTGAATCCCTGTGTCTAAAGTGGGTTTCTTGTAGATAACATATAGATGGGTCATATTTCCTTACCCATTCTGCCAATCTGTGTCTCTTTACTGGTGAGTTTAATCTATTAACATTCAGTGTTATTACTTTCAAGGAATTTCTTACATCAGCCATATTTTCTTTGGGTTTATGTATGTCATATGTTGTTTTTATTTCTCTTTTTGTCTTTTTAGTAGTTCTTACACTCTTCTTCAATTCCTTATTTCCTGTTTTTTTCTTTCAAACTGTAGAACTTCCTTTAATATTTCTTGAAGTGCACATTTCTTATTGGCATATTCTCTTAATTTCTGCTTATCTGTGAATATTTTGAACTCTCCATCATTTTTTGAATGTGAGCTTTGCTGGATAGAGAATTCGTGGCTGGAAGTTTTTTTCTTTTAGTACCTTGACTGTCACAGCACTGTCTTCTTGCTTCTATGGTTTCAGATGAGAAATCAGCCCTTAATCTTATTGTGCTTCCCTTGTACATGACGGTTCTCTTTTCCCTTGTTGCCTTGAATATTTTCTCTTTGTCTTGAGCATTGGAAATTTTGATAATTATATGTCTTGGAGTAGGCCTGTTAGGATTTATACTAATTGGGGTGTGCTGTGCTTCCTGGGCATGTACATCCATCTCTCTCAATAGGGTTGGGAAGTTTTCAGCCATTATTTCCTTCAACACTCCTTCTGTTCCCTTTCCCTTCTCTTCTCCTTCTGGAATGCCTATAATGCGTATGTTTGTGCATTTTGTGTTGTCAGTTAAATCCCTAAGTCCCTGTTGGATTTTTTCTATCTTTTTATCTATCTGTTCTACTATCTGTTTGATTTTAGATATACTGTCTTCCACATCACTAATTCTTTCTTCTGCCTGATCAAATCTGCTGTTATGTGAATCCAGCATCTTTTTTATTTCTTGTATTGTGCCTTTCATCACCATCATATCTGTTTTCTATTTACGTGTGTTTAAAATTTCTCCACTGTTTTCTTAATATCCTTAACTTCTTCCTTCACTTCATTAAGTTTGTCAGTGATATTTGTTTGGACAGCTTTGATTAGTTGTTTGACGTTCTGTATCTCATCCTGGTTTTTAGGTGTTCATTGGAATGATCCATGTCTTCCTGTTTCTCAGTATGGTTTGTAATTTTTTGTTGCCCACTGGTCATCATTTTATCTTGATGGATTTATTCAGTTGATTAGCTTCTCTCTGTGCTCTAGAGATTTATTTAGCTGGTGGCTCTGTGTGTGTGTTAAGTTTTCTCTTTGACACTTTGTTCTTTTTGAATATCCTTGCTTTTTTCTATGTTCCCCTGAAGGAAAAAGATTAGGGCCAGATGAATTGCAAGAGGTAAGAAAGGAAAAAGGATAATAGTAATATAGATAAAAGTTAGAAGAATGGCTGTGTCAGACTTAGTAAAATGAATATTTAAATCATGTAGGCAGTGTAAAAAAAAAAAAGTAGAATACTTATAATGGATTGGGAAACCAAATTGAAAAAAAATATGTAGAATGTTTTAACAGGCCAGAATGATGAGGAGAGAGGGAAAGAGTAAAGAAAGAGCTGAAAGGAAAAACTTAATAATAATAATAATAATAAAGAAAACAGAATTGGAATGATAGAAATCAAAACCCATGAAGTTGAGGACTAATGAAAAAAGGTGGAATGTAAGAACCACAACAGAAAGCCAAAGGTGGAAAGATGAAGGAATGAAAAGAGATAATGCTGTTAGACAAAATCAATCTACACAGAGAATGGAAAATCAAGGAAGAAGAAGAACAGCAAAGAAGAAACAAGTTAGCAGCACATAATTTTTTTTTTTTTTTAAAGGAGCAGTTGGGGAGGAAAGAGGAAAGAAAAGCAAGAAACAAACAAACAAAGAAAAACCAAATAAACACACAAGCATGCAGTCAAAGAAATCTAAGGAAGAACAGCATTCCTTCTTGGGCCCTTGTGGAGCCTCTCAGTTGCATTCATCAATCAATTACCCTGAAGCCTTCTCTCTGCAGGTTTTGAGGCAGATTTTAATGATTAAATTAAGTTAAAAAAAATTTTTTTTAAGAAATAGAGAACAAAAGAGGGCCTTTTCTGGACCACCCCTTCCACCAAGGGGACCCTAAATAGGCTCATGGAAACTTATCAAACACTTCCCAATGCATGATCCCCCAAGGGGAGCTGAGAATCTGCCACTCAGCATGGAATTATAAAATTGGCTGGCTCCACCCCCTCCTGAGTCAAGCCTCTGTGTCCCACAGCTGTCAGGTAAATCAGGCTTCCTCAGCAGATTCGCCTCTTCCCTCAGCCCAGAACCACTTCTAGCTGGCTGGTTTGCTCCCAAAAAGCTGCAAGGGGGTCCAGGCATCCAAACCAACAGAATAATCCCCTCTTACCCTTTGTCAGGACCCTCCCAGTCTCAGAGAGTGCTCGATTTCACCAAGTTGCAGGGAGGGTGGAGCTTAGCCATCTGCGTCCGTGATTTCTAGCTGGGGAAAAAACTCACAATTTTATATTGAGCAGTCCACCTCACTGTCCAGCTCCCTCCAGATCGATGTCCCCAAGGTTCTTTCTCTGCAGGCTTCCAGAAGAGACCACCTGGGCAGGATCCTGTCCCCAATCAGCAGTCTTCCATGAGAGAATGGTGAGTACCCACCTAAACTGATGACATCTTCCGCCACTTCTCTTTGATTTCTTTTAGCACTGTTTTGCAATTTGAGGAATAAAGTCCTTTAGATGTTTTGTTAAGCTTACTCCTAAATATTTCATTCTTTTAGTTGCTATTGTAAATAGATTTTTTTCCTGATTTCCTCCTCAGATTACTAATTACTATTGTAGAGAAACACTACTGAATTTTGCATATTAATCTTTTACATTGCCACTTTGCTGAACTTATTAATTAGCTCTAATAGCTTTGTTGTTGATGTTTCAGGACTTTTTAGGTATAGGATCATATCATCTGCAAATAGCAAAGGTATTACTTCTTCCTTTGCAATTTAGATGACTTTTATTTCTTTTTCTGGCCTAATTTTCTAACTAGAACATCTAGTACAATATTGAACAACAGTGTTGAAAGTGGGCATCCTTGTCTTTTTCCATATCTCAGCAGGAAAGTTTTCAGTCTTTCACCATTGAGTACAATGTTAGCTGTGGGTTTTCCATATAGGTCTTGTATCATGATGAGAAAGATTCCTTCTATTCTTATTTTCAGGGTGTTTTTATCAAGAGAGGATGCTATATTTGGTCAAATGCTTTATCTGCTTAAATTGGGATTACCATGTATTCTATTTTCTTTAATTTATTAATGTAGTGTATTACACTGATTGATATTCTTACATTGAATCAACCTTACATGTCTGGATTAAAACCCAGTTGATCATGTTGTGTAATGCTTTTAATGTGCTATTGGATTCAATTAGCAACTATTTTGTTGAGGATTTTTACATCTATTTTCATTAAGGGAATTGGCCTCTAATTTTATTTTATTTTTTAATATCTTTATCTGACTTTGGTATTAGGGGGATGTTGGCTTCAAAGAATAAGTTTGGTAACATTCTCTCTTTCCACTATTTTAGAAGAGTTTGAGCAAGATTGTTATTTAATATTTTCCGAATGATTGGTAGAATTCACTTGTGAAGCCATCTGGTCCTGAACTTTTCATTTTTGGGAGATTTTTAATGACTGCTTCAATCTCTTTACTTGTGATTGGTTTGTTGAGATGTGTTATTTCTTCTGAGGTCAGTGTAGATGTTCATGTATTTCTAGGAATTTGTCCATTTCACCTATGTTGTCTAGTTTGTTGGCATAGAGTTGTTCTTATGATCTTTTTTATATCTGTGGGGTCAGTAGTAATATCCCCAATCTCATTTTTTATTTTATTTATTTGCAGTCTTTTTTTCTTTGTCAGTAGAGCTAAGGATTTGTTAATTTTGTTAATCTTCTCAAAGAACCAACTTTTGGCTTTGTTAATTCACTATTGTTTTTTTAATAATCAACTTCATTTATTTCTGCTCTAATTTTTGTTATTTCTTTCCTTCCACTTGCTTTGGGATAAGTTTTCTGTTCTTTTCCTAGTTCTTCCTGGTGTGTAGTTTTATCCTTGATTTTACCTCTTTTTTCCTTAAAAATGCAGGCATTTAGAGCTATAAATTTTCCTCTGAGTCCTGCTTTTGTGACATTCCAAATGTTTTGATAATGTGTGTTCTTGTTGTCATTTGTCTCCATATATTTCCTGATTACTCTTTCAATTTCTTCTTTGACCCCATAGTTGTTTAAGAGTGTGTTGTTTAACCTTCATACATTTCTGCATTTTCCAGTTCTCCATCTGTTACTGATCTCCAGTTTAATTCCATTACGATCAGAAAAAGTGCTCTGTATAATTTCAATCTTTATAAATTTATTGAGACCAAATTGATTACCAAACATGTGGCCAATCCAAGAGAATGATCTATGAGCACTTGAGAAGAATGTGTATCCTCCTGTTTGGATGTATTTTTCTGTATATATCTGTTAGGTCTAGCCCATTGATCAAGTTGTTCAATTTCTTTATTTCCTTCTTGAACATCATTTTAGATGTTCTATTTATTGATGTGAGCAGTGTTGAAGTCTTCAATTATTATTGTAGTTATGTATATTTCTCCCTTCAATTTTGCCAGCATTTGTGTCATATATTTTGGGGCATCCTGGTTAGGTACATAGATATTTATGATTATTTATTCTTAGTGGATTGCCCCTTTTAATAATATATAATGCCCTCCTGTGTCTTTTATAATAGCTTTTCTTTTGAAGCCTATGTTGTCCGATATTAGCATATCTACCTCAGCTTTTTTTTTTCTTACTCTATGTATGAATTATCTTATCCAGCCTTTTATTTTCAACCTATTTGTATCCTAGGGTCTAATATGAGTCTCTTTTAGACAGCATATAGAAAGTTTCTGTTTTTATTTTAATCCATTCCACCAGTCTGTGCCTTTTGCTTGGGAGTTTTATCCATTAACATTCTTTGTTATTACTGTAAAGGCAGTACTTACTTCATGAATTTTGTCTTTTTGCTTTTATATGTCATATCTTATTTTCAATACACTTTTTACACTTTTAGTTACTTTTACTAATAATCTTCATTTCTAGATTCTCTTCCAAGCCTCTCTCTCCTGTCTATTCCTTTCAGGCTGCAGCACTCCCTTTGATATTTCTTGTAAGGCTTGTCTCTTGCTGATGAATTCTCTTAGTTTCTGTTTATCTGTGACTACTCTAAACTCACCCTCATTTTTGAAGGACAGTTCTGCTGGATATAAAATTCTTGGCTGGCAGTTTTTCTCTTTTAGTATATTAAATATATCATACCTCTTCATCCCTGCCTTCATGGTTTCTGATGGGAAATCAGCACTTTATCTTACTGGGCTTCCTTTGTATGTGATATGTCACTTTATTCTTGCTGCTTTCAGAATTCTTTCTTATCTTTGGTATTTGACTTTCTGATTAACATGTGTCTCAGAGTAAGTCTATTCGAATTTCTTCAGATTGAAGTATGTTGTGCTTCTTGGATATGAGTGTCTTTGTCCTTCAAAAGAGTTGGGTAATTATCTATCATTATTTACTCAAATATTCTTTATGCCATTTTTCCCTTTTATTCTTTCACTGGGACACTTATGACAAATATGTTTGAGCACCTCATTTTGTCATTCAGTTCCCTGAGACCCTGTACAAGTTTTATCCATTCTTTTCTCTATCTGTTCTTCTGTGTGTTCAATTTTGGAGGCCCTGTCTTCTTGTTCATTTATACTTTCTTCTGCTTCTTCAGATCTGCTCTTGTATGCTTCCACTGTATTTTTTATTTCATTTATTGTGACTTTCATTCTCATAAGATACGTTATTTCTTTTTGGCATGTTTTCAAATTCTTCTTTGTGTTCACCCAATGTCTTCTTAATATCCTCAATCTCTTTAGCCATTTCATTTAATTTATAAGAGATTTGTTTGAGCATCTGTGATTAGTTATCTCAAATCCTGTATGTCATCTGGAGTTTTAATTTGTTCCTCTGACTAGTCCATATCATCCTGTTTCTTAGTATGGCTTATAATTTTTGCAACTGTCTCAGCATTTGTATTTCTGGATGTATTTATTCTGGGCTCAGTTTCTCTTTTGTAGTCTAGGATTTTCTTGTTTGGCTTTGTGTAAAGCTTCTCTTTGACACTTGTTTCAACTTATTTTGGAACTTTATAATAGCTTGTATTTAACCAATCAGATTCTTTCAGCTCTAATTCATCTGTATCTTGCCATTTATCCCCTGCCAGGGGTAGGTTTGAAGCCAACCATGCACCCAGAAATCTGAACCATGAAAGCTGTAACTACCTGTTTGGCCCCAGAAACTGATGGAGCTTCACCCATCTTTCTTCCCTGCTTGGAACAGGGTAGGAGCTGAGAGTACAGGCTGAAACTACATGCATTGCCCCAGAAACCAGTGAAGTTCTGCTCATCTTCCTCTCCTGTGAAGGATGGGATGGAGCTAATGCTGTGAGCAATAATCTAAGCTGTTCAGGCTGAAAGTGCCTGCCTGCAGGTGCCAAGAGAGATTGATGAAATTTACCCACCTTCCTTTCCTGCCAGGGGCAGGGCTGGATCTCAGTCTGGGGCAGTAACCTGACCTGGGTGAAAAGAAACTTATCCCTACTGTCCAGTAAGTCACTGTGATTTTCAGTAAGTACCACTTCCACTTCTTCTGGGAGCAGAGTAATAAGAGGCTACTGGCTTCTATCTGACTTGAATGGGTTCAGACTTTAGTTATACTTAGACCTGAATTCAGCCAGCAAAATTCACTATTTCAATAGCTAAATTTAGTGCCTGACTGTCTTCTCTGTTATTGGTATGAATCTTCCAACTCCAACCAGAAAGTGGCTCCCAAGGTGGCCTTCCCTGCCAGTGGGGGGATGGCCAATGGCATGAAGGGCTCTACTCATGAGTCTTCACTGCAGATGGCTAGCTTCCTTTGTTCTTCCAAGGATGGTGCATGGTGCTCTTTTAGTCTCCTGAGCTCCCAAGTCAGGTGATTTAGATAGATCCTGCTGATTATTCACTGCACTGTAGAGCAACCTAATTCTTAGAGCTCCTTACTCTGCCTCCATCTTGCCTGTCTCCTGGACTATTGCCTTTTGATACCAGAAGTGGCCCTTTGGCATCCATGGTCTCAAATATTGTGCTATTTGCATATTGTTGACAGCATATTCCTCATATAAGCAGCCTCTGGCACCCCTATATAAGGTGACATGAAAAGCAAGTATTTTCCACTGTGGAAGAGAACAAGAGCAGGACTTACAAAAGGTAACATTGGCTATTTCAGCTAACCTGCCTCTAAGACCTTCATAGTCTATATCTCCATTTGAACTACAGGTTTTTGCCACCTAGATTCATGCTGACTGGTCCCTGTGGCAGAAGAATGAGCAACCATAATTCATAGGCCCCTAAATTCTTGGACCAAGAAGTTTCCAGATACAGCCTGGCATTACTCCCTATTTGATAGGCAATTTATGTTGGGGTACTTGGCCCTGGTGAAATAGGAAAGGATTACCCAAAGCTCTCAGGTCCTTTTGAGGCCTGAAATGCCCGTTACATTCTAGATCTCGGGTAATCATATTACTTGCCCAGACAGTCTCCAACAACAGAATGTCATCAAATGGAAGTGGTATATTCAGGATAATGCTTGCCCAGGCCCCCAGGTAGTGACATATGAGTGAGTGACAGAGGACACGATAGACAGTGATCCTGTTGCAACACCAGATGAAGGCCTTTCCCTCACTGCACTGGCATCATGGGTTCACTAACTCAAGGAAGCTCCATAAAATGCTCAGTACTGTTTCACTGATGGATCAACCAACCAAAGCCATCCAGTGTCTGGATGTCCTGGGCAGTTGCTGTTTCCATTACTCTGTCAACAGAAAAAAATGCTAAATGGGCTGAAATCTAAGCAGTCCTTTTATCCCTGGAACACTTGGCACCAAGAGCCCCTATTACCCCTTACTGACTCATGGGCCATTGTCCATAGCTTAGCAGTCTGGCCATGTTCACGGAGGGAACACAATTGGAAAATCAAAGATCCCCAAGATTTGGGGAAGGGAATGTTGGAAACAATTGGTGGGTGGAAGGTCACCAGCTATGTTACCCATGTTGATGGACATGGCAAGGGCCCACACTCATGGAATTAGATGACTTTCCATGGCACCCACAACACACAGGCAGCTAGCATTGTGGCAACTTTAATGGCTGTCTGATAAAGGAGCATTGGCATCTACATCCATACAACTCTCTTATTGGATAGACTGTGTACTTTACTTGAGCCTTCTGGAATCTGAACTGAGCAATTCCCTGGAAGGGAAACATGGTCTTATCCTGTTTCCTTACACAGGGAGGGGAAGAGGGTGTTTCAGGAATCCAGTCTTTGCTACAAGTCTAATTATACTCATCAAGATGCAGATTGTCCCTGAAAAGGAAACCAAGGACACACTATATGAGACTCACCTTTTCAGTCACTGTAATGGGATCATCCTGCTTTTACTTCATTACATCCTCCATGTGGATTTTAAAATGGTGGAGGCAAGGTCTCTCAGGTGGAAGGGTAGGATGATGGAAGAGGATTTAGAAGTGCTTAACACACATGGAGTGACAATCCAATGGGCTGTAACAATGTGGGCCAATGCAATCATACTAGATATTAGTGGGAAATACCTACTACTGGCTGGACTACCAGTCCTCTTGGGAATGGTTATGGGATATTTTCAAGAAGTCCTGACAACTCTTACCTATCAGGAAGTGGTAGAAGTGGACTGGAAGACATGGGTAAAGCACTCAAATCAATGGAAAAGTGGTGAGGTTATGGTTCAGGGCAAGGGAGGACAGACTGGCTGGCCTTAGAAGGAAAATATAAGTTGTTGCAAATAGACTGAGAAAGGTGACTCCCTTAGAAGGTGTCACAATACCACCCTGTAAGGACTAGTACTACTACCCTTAATGTGCCTTCTACAGTTTTGGCCCAGTGACAATCTAGAAAGAAAACACTTTTGTCTATCTGACCCAATCCATCAATTGAAGTAGAGAATCTGACAATTCACTCTTACAATAACTCCTAATAAAATGAAACTGGCAAATGATCCAGTCATCTTTCCACGAGCATTCCCAAGATGACCTGTGACTCTCTAGGGTTCAGTTGTGTCCCTAATGGATTTATGTTCCATCGTAGAGGAAACAAAACCTCCTTTGTTTAGGCCACTCCTTGCATAGGTCATTGGACAATGATTGCTCATGCTTCCATGGGTTTCTCACTTTACCCTTGAAAATTTATAAGCAATTGGAGACTTCTCATTGGACTGCTCCCTTCAATTTATTATCCCGAGCAAAATGTGATTTGCTTGTGAGCAGGGTGAATTCCATGATTCTGGAATGACTTCCTTTGGTAAAATATTAAAAGTTGCTAGGCTAGTCCAACTAGTCAGTGGAACTTCCCTTGGAATTTGTATTTCCCAATGTAACAAAGTTAGACTCATTTATAATTTCCCTACACATGGCTCTTCTGCCCCTTTTATTTGAACCTATAATTAGCACTACACTCATTAAATATATGTCCCAGAACCTTACATCTTCAGTCTGTTCATATGCCAGTTGAGCTCTGAATCTCAGCAGAGTTGCAACACCTACTTTCCAGTTCATCAGACTCAACCAAGACAACTAACAAAATGAGGATTATGGACAACACCCATCCCAAAAAAACAGAGAATATCTACAACTGCAAGCAAGACAGTTCCATCCATGTACCTCATGGGATCTAATACCCCTCTCAATCAGAAAAAAGAATGGGGATCACCATCCCAAAATCCTCAAGATTGAGGAATGAAAAAACATAAGGGGGAAATGCAACTATGGACTAAAGTATACGTTATTATTATTCTAGCAATGAAAGAACTTGTACCATTGATATAAAGGCAGTAGTCACCAAAGGTTCTGAGTGTATGGAGAGGGAAGAATAGATGTAACATGAGGCATTTTGGGGACAATGTAATTGTTCTGAATGACATTGCAGTGACAGATACAAGCCATTATACATTTTGTCAAAAATCTATAAAATTGTGCAGTGCAAAATGTAAACTATGATATAAACTTTATACCATGGTAGTAGCAATGCTTCCATATGTTTTCATCAAATGTAATAAATATACCACACTAGTGAAAGATGTTGTTAATGAGGGAAAATGTGGAAGGGGGAAGGAGGTGGCATATATAGGAATCCTCCTGTGATGATTAGGCTAATGTGTCAACTCAGCCAAGTAATTGTGCCCAGTTGTTTTGTCAAACAAATACTGTGCTAACTGTAATACAAAAACATTTATGGGCTTTAGTCATCAGTGAGTTTACTGCACAGATGGCTGCTTACATCTATAATCAACCAGGTAGACTGCCATCAGCAATGAGTGACATTTGATCCTATCAGTTTAATGCCTTAAAAGGGGAAGTGATTTCAACATTCAGAGAGAATGTCCCAGCTCATCTTTGGGCAACCAATAACTCCTAGGAACTCATAAAGGAACTTATCACACTTTTATCAGAGCCCCTGGTTTGCAATTTTCCTGTGGAATCTGGACTTGTGCATCCCCATGGTCATGTAAGATAATTTTAAGAAATCTCTTACTATTTAGAAGTATCTCCTGTTGATTCTGTTTCCCTAGAAAACACTGACTAATGCAAAATTCAATACCAAGGAGTGGGGAAGTGCTTTGGCAAATACCAAAATGCTGGAACAGTTTTATAAATGGGTAAGGGGTATTTTTTGCAGGAATTGTGAGATGCTTGATGGAAAAAGCTAGATTGCTTTGAGAAGACTGTTAGTAGGATTATGGATGCTAAAGAGACTTTTTTATCAGGCTTTAAAGTAAATGATGAAACCATTATTGGAAACTAGAGGAAAGATAATCCATGTTTTAAAGTAGCAGAGAACTTATCAAGATTGATTCCTATTATATGGAAAGCAGAATTTGAAAATGGTGAGCCTGAGCTGAAGACTAAATTGTGGTGCCATCTAGGTGGCAATACCTTGTAGGACTGGGGCAATGTTCTCCAGGAAGCTGTGTATTCTCTAAATCAGCATCTGCCTTATGGTGCTGTTTCTCCCATAGCCAGGATTCATGGGTCCAGGAATCAAGAGGTGGAAATGGGAATGCCACCACTCACTATTACCCCTAATGATTCACTGGGAACATTTTTGCTTCTTGTCTCTGCAACCTTAAGCTCTGCTGGTCTACAGCTCTTAGTTCCAAAAGGAGGAGTGCTGCCACCAGGGAGCACAATATTGATTCCGTTGAACTGGAAGTTAAGACAGCCACCTGGCCACTTTGGGCTCCTCTTACCTTTGAATCAACAGGCAATGAAGGGGATTACTGTATTGGCTGGGATGAGTGATCCTGACTATCAAGGGGGAAACAGGACTGCATCTATATAATGGGGGTAAAGAAGAGTTTGCCTGGAATACAGGAGATCCTCTAGGGTGTCTCTTAGTACTGCCATGACCTGTGACTAAAGCCAGTGGAAAATTGCTACAAACCAATCAAGCAAGAACAACAATGGCCCAGAATATTCAGGAATGAAAGTTTGGGTCACCCCACCAGGCAAGGACCCACAGCCACCTGAGGTGCTTGCTGAGGGTAATAAGAACATGGAATGGGTAGTGGAAGAAGGTATTAATAAATATGAACTTTGACCATGTGACCAATTACAGAGACAAGGACTATAATTGTCCTGAAATTTCTTCCTCATTTTGTTGAGTATGATTTTATATGTACATAAAACAAATATCTTTGTTTTCTTCCCTAACCCTTTCCCTTATCATATGACAAGTTGTATTAGTTTCATGTAATAATATTTAAGGATGTCAAGTTTAAGAGTGAATATTTCCAAGGACTTGCACCCTATTCTGTAGAGAATTAATGCATTTTTGGTTGTGCACAGGGGAGTTGAATATTCTTAGGTGGAAATGTATATATTCATGTCTGTTATTATTTTTACTTAGTGACTAAGTATGGTTTAAGGTAATGTGCATAGTTTCCAAGTTGACAAGGAATGGACTGTAATGGTTATGCTAGTGTGTCAACTTGGACAGGTAATAGTGCCCATTTGCTTGGTTAAGCAACTCTGGGCTAGTTGTAATACAGGGACATTTATGGACTTTAGCCATCAGTGAGTTTACTGTGTCGATGGATGATTACACCTACAATCAACCAGGGAGATTGCAATCAGCAACAAGTGACATTTGATCCAATCAGTTGAATGCCTTAAAGCGGAGAGTGATTTAATCATTCAGAGAGAATGTCCCAGCCCGTATTTGGACAACCAATATCTCTTAGGAACTCATAAAGAAACTTCATCACATTTTCATCAAAGCCCCTGGTTTGCAACCTCCCTATGGAATCTGGACTTGTGCATCCCCATGGTCATGTAAGAGAATTTTATAAAATCTCTTAATACTTCCAGATATCTCCTCTTGATTCTGTTTCCTTAGAGAACGCTGACTAATACACCTCCTATATTTTCAAAGTAACATTTATATAATCTAAATCTTTTTTGAAAAATAAAATTAAAAAATTAAAATTAAAAATTTGCCAGGAGATTTCAACATTTGGTTAAATAGGATCACAGGTAACTGTGAAACAATACTAGACCATCTTTTAAAATTAAAGTAATAATAAAATATCTTAAAAATAAATATAGGAGAAGCAAGCAAGCCAGACACAAAAGGAAAAATACTGTATGAATGCATTACTATGAACCAAATATATTGTGTAATATATTGATTCAAAAAAAAAAAAATTACATGTATCCATTACATTTAATTGAGAAATGTATATATTTATTCATCTGTGTTTACTTTTTAGTTTTTAATTGTTTATGTTTTCAATTATTAAATGTACAAAATAAAGTTTAAATAAATAAATAAATAAATAAATAAATAAATATAGGAGATAATTTGATGAATAGTAAAAGTACCTGTTTGGTGTTTTTTTGTTGTTGTTGTTTTGTTTTTATTAAGGACATGATAAAGTTAACATAATGTATAGGAAGTTATTTTGAGAAAATATAGACTCACTGTCTTTTTCATTAATTAGAAAAAAAAAACTTACAATTTTTCACTAAGAACAGACTGATAATTCACAAAAACTTTGTTAATTTAATAAAAAACCACATTTATTTTTCTGTGAGTATACTATTTGATACTTAACAATTTTATAGATTGACCTATTAAATCTTACTCAACTTTGACCAAAGAAATAAAATTCCTTTTTTGCACATGCTTTACAACTTTCTATATTTGTTTAGTTTTTCTCCTACATTTCATTTTTTTCCATTCTATAATAACCAGCTATATTATTTTAGGACAAAATTACTCCCCTTTTCCTTAATAAAAACACATTATGTATACCTTACATACTTAAGATAACAAAATGATTTTGGAAACTGTCTTCAAGGTGACATTTTATAAAATGCAATTACTGTTCAAAATAACACTTGTCAAAATAATGACTCAATGTGGTTAAATGAAAAAAAAAAAAATATATATATATATATATATATATTCTTTTGGTACTTGATAATTCAGAGGCATAGATGTTTCCTTTTAAAATATTAAATCAGTACATAAAGAACTTACAGCTTAAAAATTTCATCCATGAGCTGAAGAAAACAGACTAGAATTATAGAAAGACAAAGTATAGAAACATAAAACTCCTTAGTTTATGTAAAATAAAATCTTTATTTAAAGGAATGGCTTTTCACTCAAGTTTATGTTTTGTTTTATATATATATTTATTTAACTTTTCAAGGTTTAAGTCTGTTGAAAAATACAGTAGAACCTGGTTTTAAACAATCATTCCAAGACACTTCACATAAGTTGAAAATTGAGCATAATAGTGAACCCCATTATTTAATAAGTATTTTCTATATAAACATGCCTATTACACATTTTATAAACACTCTAGTAACAATAAATAAAATTAATCATTAACATAAGTTGAAAAGTTTTAATTCTCTCTGTCTTTATTTTTTTAATTGGAATCATGTATATATGAATTCTCAAATGCTGAATTCATCTAAAATGAGGTCTTACTATAATGATGACAGTGTCCCTTTAAACAAGTAAGCAAAAGGTGAAAGACCTAAACTCTCTGGAAGGGTTTTTTAAAGAAGCATATTTGAAATTAGATATCTTTTTTTGGCTGATTTGGCATGTAAATTAAAGAACGTATTCCATTGTCTTTGGGGGATTCTTAGCAGGATTTTAATTTACTTGATTATGTCTTTTGGTTTAGATTTACTTCAAGAATATAGGTGATAGAGGCAGTTTTTGAGTGTCTATTATTAAGTTTTACATTGAAAGAGGCTAAGAGGGATAGGCTTGAAGGAGCTTCTGATGCCTTACTATAAAAGGACAACTCACAAGGCTATGATAAATAAGAGGAGAACAAGAAGGTGGAGGAGGACAGGAAGGTAGAGAAGGAACTGAGGCATCCTCAGAAAATTCAGAGGGTTTGGAATGTTTTTCAAGTTTGGTTATGCATTTTGATAAGTCTTTGTTTTGTTAATTTGATATTTGTTTCTTAAAGAAAGGAAATTGGAGCTTGTATTATTTTTGGAAGCTTCCAAATATCAGTTTTAAAAGGTATGCCAATTAGATTGTTTGAGCTCATAGCCCCTATTTTCTAATTGTGTGCATAATTATATTAATTATAATTAATTATATTTGGTCATATCAAAAGAATCATTATTATACCCATTGTAATTTGAAATGATCTCTAGTATTCCAGCTTTTATAAGACATGGGTTTATATGAGTCACGACCATAATTTTTGTACATGAATCCAACAGATATACCAGTTGACAGTGCACCATTAGAATTTTTTGAAGAATTAAAATCCATTGTTCCTGACTGAGAGCAAACATAAAGCACAAAGACCTGCCAGTACTTATTTCATGGTTGGGTTAATGAGATTTTTTTTTACATTGTTTATGTGGTATACGTCTTTAACTTGGTGGACCAGCTCTGCTTCTTGTAATCTCACCCATGACAGCTGTCTCTAGTTGCATGGAAATTATGTTGAGAGTGACAGTCAACTTACTGTTAATTTTGCATATAGATGACCACTTCAATGATTGCGAGATTGCACTCAGTCAGGAAAAAAGTTAATTAAAATTTTATGTAGGTATCCTTCCTTGAAACATCAGAGAAAGGGAGAGAGAAGAGATTGTAAATATTTGAGTATTCCCCAAACAGGAGAAACTCCTGTAAAACTATAAGGACAACAAAAGAACTGCAGCCTCAAAGTTCAAAATAAAACCAGAAGAACTATGTTCAAAATGCCTTTAACCAGAAGACACCCAAACAAAAGCCAGGACCTCAACCAAAGGAAGGGAAGTTCAGAACGAAGAAGACTCACCAACAGAAATCAGGGACATTAGGGAGATAACAGAGCACAAAGGGCTCTAACAGGTACAGTGATCAAATCCTAAGGCAGATCCAGAGTGGAGGTGGTGGTTCCCTTCAGATTCCACTTCTGTCACCAGGTAATGTCAACCAAGAAATAACAAACTGAGCTGTAAAGCAGCAAAAGTGTTTATCTGGGGACTTAGAATTGCAATTCTGGGAGCATAGATTCAGGTAGCAAACTAAATTGTGTCAGCCAAGGATATTTCAAAAGAAGAAGAGGACTAAAAACAGAAGTTGGTTAAAACAAGAGTCTGAGAAATAGACATTTGTTTTTCACAAAGGAATGATTTTGTTAGCTGCTTATGTTTCACTTATTACAGCCGGTTTGGGGGATTTGGGGGTGGCATAAGGACCTCTCTGTATGCAAAGCTTTAAGGCTCTTAGATTAATTACTCCATTTTTTTTTTTCACTGTTCTAATGACATGGAGAATTTTAGGTCAGTGTTTTGGATATTTTTGTTTCTGTTTCTATTTTACATGGAATCTTGCTTGCTATTATATTTTCCAAGGGCTTGTTTTCTGAAGATAAGGAAACTACTTGTTTTAAATGTTTAAAATAAGATATAATTCACACTATGAAAAATTCATCTCTTTTATTGTTCAATTTTGTGAATTTTGAAATATACATAAATTGGATAACCATCACCATAATTGTAATACAAACCGATTCATCATCTTAAAATATTCCCATGTGCCCCATTATAGCCTACCTCTCCCTACTTCTAGGCCCTTGATAACCCTGATCGATTTCAGTCTTGGTATTTTTTACATTTCCAAAATGTCATGTAAAATGAATTTACCATTATATTGTCCTAAGAACCTGAGTTCTTTCACTTAGCAAAGTGCATTTGAGATTTGTCCATGCTGTTGTGGGTATCAGTAGTTCATTCCTTTTCACTACTGAGTAATATTCTAATTTATGGATGTGTTAAAATTTGTCCATTTTCCAATAAAGAGGTATTTAGGCTCTTTCCAGTTGGTAGAAATTACCAATGAAACTTGTATAAATATTCAAAAGCAGTCATTTTTTAGAACATAGGTTTTCATTATGCTTGGGCGAATATCTAGAATTGAAGAGGCTTGGTTGTTTTGTAAGTATTGATTTGACTTCATATGAATCTGCCAACCTGCCAAAGTGTAGCATTCTACTTTGCCACCAGTAACAAGTGATATTTCCAAGTTCCCATTATTAATTTTGGATCAGTGTTTAATCATGGTGGAGTCTTTTGCCTAGAGTTCAAATCTGCACAAGTACTGCCAATTAATTCAGCTCTATTTTTATAAGGTCTAACATTTCTCCATTACATTTCCTCTGCCCCTTTATCAAAATTCAATTGTCCGTATAAGAGTGGGACGATTTCTGGACAATCTATTATGTTTAACTGACCTATGTCTTATCCCTTTTCTAGCACAACAATTTAAAGTAAGTCTAGAAACCACAAGTTGTGAGTCTACAGCATTGTTCTTTTTCAAAATTATTTTGGCTATACAGTTATTCCTTCCAAATCCTGGGGGTTAGGGGCATAGGGCCTCCATGATATGGAAAATCCCTGTAAAGTTTTTGCACAGGCTGAACTTTTTAAAAATTTTTCAAACCAAGCTTTGCTGGCCTGAAAATCCATAGGGGTACTCTTCACCTTCATTTTCCTTTAGGGAATTTTATAAGGACTTAGCTTTTTCTTGTATAATGCCAGAGTCTGCTGGAATGCCTTTTTTATAACAATCCTGCACCCGTAAGTATGTTGCACTTTGTACGCGGGAAGAGATGCAGATCTCATGGTTTATGCAAATGATTTGCAGTTGTTGATATAGCTGCAGCAACAGCTTCGTTGATCTCCTTCTCTTTTTTGTTGATATGCCTTAAGGTCAACTCATTAATGCAGTAATGGCGGCAAACTGCAGCAGCCTTTTTGCCTAAATGAAGCATATATAACAATTCTACTTTTCCCTTTAAGTTCATAAAATTCCTGTTTCTTTCTGAATCACTAGGAACAGTACACTTGAGACACATGATTTTAGTAGAGTTTATGGTATTTAAATGACACAAGATAAAAATAAATTTGAGATGCAAAGATCACTGCAAGATCACTGCAAGATGTCACATGAGAGATTGCCATAAACATGGTTTACATCCCCAAACCAGTGTGTAGAAACACAGTTCTTTTGCCACAAATTTAACTTTAAGAAAAAAAAATGTGTAGCTGTTCATTTATTGAACAGTAAAGTAAATACTGTACAAGTAATATTATACATAACAGTATATACATTTTGCTTTTATGAGTTACTAAACTTTTAAAGATATCTCTACATTTTAGCCTTTGTGTGTTATCTGCTGGCTTTAGCGTATCATCTGAGGCTTCTGCAAAACTCCCCCAAAATTCCCATTTTATTTCTTATGCTTACCCACAATATATTGAAACCACCAGGAGGAAAGTCCCAATGTGGAAAGGATAACTGTTCTATTTTTTCACCTTTTCATACAAATTCTAGAATCTGCTTTTCAATTTCTACAAAAACAATGTATTAGACTTTGTTTAGAACTTTGCTGAATCTATGATTCAATTTATGGGGATTTGAGATATTAATAATAAGTCTTCTAATCCTGCATATATTATATCTCCCATATATTTATATCACCTCTGATTTCTTTCATCAGTGTTTTTAGTTTTCAGATTACTACAGAAAATATGTTAGATTTATACATAAGGATTACATTGTTTTTAGTGCTATTTTTTTAATGATACATTAAATTATTTTCAATTTCAAAATGATCTTGTTTATATAATATAGATATGTAATTAATTTTGACCTTTTATTCTGCAACCTTACCAAACTCTCTTATTAGTTAGTTTTTGCATATTATTTGAGATTTTCTCCAAACATAGTTATTTCATTTGTGAATAAATTTCATTGCAGCCTTTCCAATATTGTTATTTTAATTTCTTTTCTTGCCTTATTCCACCAGTTAGTACCTCCAGCTGTTGATGAATAGGAGTGATGGGAGCAGACAAATTTTCCTTGTTCATGATCTTGGGAAGAAATTACAGAGATTCTCATGAATATGTATGATGTTTGCAGTAAGATTTTGGAGATGCCCTGTATCATACTGGAAAAGTTATCTATTCTAAAGGTGCTAAGAGTTTGTATTTTAATCACAACTAAAAGTTGAATTTCATGAAAATATTTTTACATCAATTGATATTATCTTATGATTTTGATTTAGTCTTTAATATGGTAAATTGTATAGTTTTTTTTCTGAATATTGAACCAGCCATATAGATACAGGATAAACCCTAATTGGTTATGGGATATCATTTTGGCTTCCTACAATCTTGTTGAAAAGTTTTGCACCTGTGTTTATTTGTGAGCGATATGTGTCTATACTTTTTGTGTAATCTCTTTTTCTGGTTTTGTATCAAGGTAATAATGGCC
Source organism: Tolypeutes matacus (assembly GCA_026826555.1). Taxonomy (NCBI): domain Eukaryota; kingdom Metazoa; phylum Chordata; class Mammalia; order Cingulata; family Chlamyphoridae; genus Tolypeutes; species Tolypeutes matacus. The sequence goes on along the minus strand of JAKSZT010054271.1, from coordinate 355,782 downwards.
TCATCAATTCATTTGCTATGTGATTCTTCCCCTTCTGTGTTCTGGAACATTTTTTGTAGAGTTGATAATATTTTTATCTTTTGTGTTTGATGAAATCATAAATGGCACAATCTAGTCCTGGATTTTACTTTGTTGAAAGCAGTTTTACTATGAATTAGGTCTTTTTCACAGAAAAAAGGATATTCATATAATCTATTTGTTTTTGAGTGAGGTTTTGAAGACAATGGTTTCCAGGGAATTTGTTCATTTATTCTAATTTGCCACATTTATGTGCATAGAGTTGACCATACTATTTCCTTATTATTCTATTAATATGTGTAGATCTGTAGTATATCTCCTCTTTTGTTCCTGATATTTGTAATTTGTGTCTTCCTTCACTTTGTTCTTGGCCTTTCTAGATAGAAGTTTATCATTTTTATTGGCTTTTCTGAAAATGTAAGCCTTTGCTTTAATTCATTTTCCCTATTGTTTTCCTGCTTTCAATTCCATTGATTTCTGCTGTTATGTTTATTATTTCTTTCATTGTCCTCCCTTTGGATTTCACTTGTTCCTCTTTTTATCAGTTTCTTTAGATGAACATTTCTATATTTTAAAATGTTTCTTCTTTTCTAACATATGCATTTTATGGTATGCATTTACCATTAAGCCCTGTTTTAATTGCAGCCCACTTATTGTGAAGTGTTTTTTAATTTATAATTTAATCCAAAATATTTTAATTTCACTTTAACTTATTCCTAGAGTATTGGGTTATTTATATGATTGTATTCTACTTCCAAAATTTCCAAATTTTTGCTATTTATTTTATTTCAATTTCATTATGAGCCTAGATACAACGTTTATGACTAGAAACATTATATTTTTGTTAAAGCATTAACATTTTATGATTTTGACATAGTCTACCATGGTGAATGTTCCTTGGGCATTTGACAAGGATATGAGTGATATATATGTGTATATATATATGTCAGTATGTATATATCCTTTTTGTACATTTGGAAGATTCCTTAGATAACTTTTGGTATTAAATTTGAATTTAATTCTTTTAGTCAGGGATGATTTGTTTAAGTTCTATTCCTTATCATATATTGCTTTCTTTGTCCCAATAAGGTCTACTTTGATGAATATTCTACATGCACTTGAAAATAATGTTTATTCTATTCTTGTGGAGTGGAGGGTTTATTACATGTCATATAGGTCAATTTCATTGATTGAGTTGTTCATTGCCATCCATAGACTTACTAATTTTCTGTCTATTTGCTATACTGTTAATGTGAGGTGTGAATTGAGTCACCAATTACAATTGTAGATTTGTCTATTTTGTATTTTTGTACTATCATTTTCTGCTTCTTGTATTTGAAGCTTCCTAATTAGGTGAATACAAATTAAGATTGTTTTGTTTCTCAATGAATTAACGAATAATTATGTTACTCAGCTCTTCATCCTGAGTAATATTCTTTTTCTGATGTCAAATTTATCAATATATTTACTCCATCTTTATTTTAATTAGTGTTTTTATGGTATATTCTTTTAATTTTCATATATTTAAGTGGGCTTGTTGTAGACAGCAATAAATTATTGGGTCTTTCTTTTTTTTTTTTTACCAGAAATCATTGGGAAAATCACACTCAACCAATCTTCCTTGGAAAGTCAACTAGTAGAGGAGGAAGAGAAACTCTGTAGGGAGGAAGACTCCACTTCCCTTTCCTCTTCCTCATCCTCTGATGTGTTGTTGGTTGCAACCTTGCCAGGGATAACCTAGGTGGGTGAAATTCACATGGCATCTTAGATTCAGGCTTTTCTAGTACTGAAGGAGATGATGAGGGGTAGGGATTGGCATCTTATCACCCACCCACAGAAAGATGTCCCATTGAGAGAAACAGATCATGAAATGAGAGTGGTAGTGTATCCAGTGAAACACTGTGTAGGAAGGACATCACTTCCATCAATCTGATTGTTTGGTTGGAGTTCTGTCCCCATAAGAGGATGTCAGCAGAGACAGGGTAGGACTGATCCTTGGTTAGCATTTCCAGGAATGTCACACAATAACACTACCTAATTGACCATTGATTCCATATAGGCAAGAAGGGAATTGGGCTTTGAAATCTCTTCCCAAATGCTTTTTTCTTCTAGACTGAAAATCCACACAAAGTGTACCAGGATGCATAAAGAGTTTTGGCTGCTCTGGTCATGAGAACTAGAAACAATATTTCTGAGGAAACAGTACACAGTTGTATGTAAAACCCATATGGACCTATGAAAATTGAATAAGATCCCTTGCATACTTTTTAAACATTTGGGCTGGAAGACATAAAGTGTTAACAGGCTTGTAAATATAATTACTGATTAGTAGTTTTGAGGATGCGAGTATGATTCTGTGATGTTTCCTCTATTCCTAACCACTTGTGGGCATAGATTCTTCTGAAATGAAAGAAAAACTTGTAGGATCAGGATTATAAGAAATTGGTGCAAATTGGAACATGTGCTGAGAAGAATGTTTACAAAAGTGATTATCTAGAAAAGCCAGAAAATTTGCTTAAGATACATTGAAGACCTACCTTGTATTGAAATGTATAATTGTTATCAACACTCTCTAGTGTATGAACATATAATTTTCTTCAGCATTGCTTTATATCTTTGGTAAAGTGGAAAATATATTGCATAGATTCATAGTTTAAATACTTCACTTACTGTAGTGTGTTACACAGAAGCAAAAAAAAAAAAAAAAAAGGCTGAATTTGACTTGATTTATAATGAATGCAATTTATCCATTCTACATTATTTGAGAATCTAGTTAATGGCAAAGGTTATACTCTCTGTTCTCTCCTTACCTTATAAATCTTTGTGACAATAAAGATGGTCAATACTTTAGTCAGAAATGCTGTATTTTGTTGCTGAAACAAATGAATCTGGAAACCTCTGTGACTTAGCATGTACCACTTTATTTCCTGTTCACGCACTGTCTGCTGAGAGTTTGGAGATCATGTGAGGTAATGTTTACCAGGCGTTTGCGGGGCACTATGCCCCACCTTCTTCCCGGACCCAACTTCCCCATTTCTCTCAGCCTATCACAGCACTCCCTCACAGCCATAACCTTATTTGGACATGTTGGCCTTCTCCTCTAGCCTCCCCCCTCCCTCCCGAATCTTCCCTCCACGCCCAGCAACAGCTTCGCCCTATCAGAAGACAACACGCTCACCCCCGCCCAACTCTGCCTATAAAACTGCGCAGCTCTCCCTGAATAAAGGTCTTACCTTCCAGCAAGCAAGTGAGTGGTGTCTCTTCATTTAGTACTGTCAGGGAGACCACAGGGCACCAAACGGCGACCCTGTGACAACTTCTCCTTAACCTCCGTGAAGACCAGGGAGCCGGGCCTGCGCTCTCCTGACAACTTCTTCACCCCCCCCGCCGTTCCGGAGTGCACGCCGGACGGCCCACAACTAGCTCGTGTCGCTCCCCGGGCTGCAGCAGGGCTGATCACCCTCAGGCCCGGAAACAAAGCGGCAATCATGTAGGGACAGTTGTCCTCCATGTAGATTCTCACTAATCCAGGGTGCTTTCTTTCTCTGCATCTATAGTCCTACTTCTTAATGCATTTCTTGTAAACTTGCTGCCGTAGGGAAAAGATAGAGGAATACTAGCCCACTAGTTTCTAAATGCTGTAGCCTGAGTAGGATACATACAGCTTTTGTGAGCTTATCACGAGACCATTTTAAATACAAGGCGGAGGGGGTGGGGAAGTATGTTTGGAGTACATGGGTATTTGGTGATCATAAAAGGATTGGTTATAACTGAGAAAAAGTCATTTCCCATTTGGAATGAATTGTTTATTAACTGTTGCAGCGTAATATATATGTAATACATGTATGAAAATGTATATTTGAAATATAAATGTAAATATATATGTGTATGCTATATCATGAGATCCAGGCATGGCTTTGGAGTAATTTGGGTTGATTCTGTTACTGCAAATATAAAACTGAAATCACAAAGATATTCAACACATCTGCCCTGGGTTAATCTGAATCTTCTTTTATCTGAATCCTTTCTCTTAGTATTGCATTTTAAGTGCCTGCATCTCAAGTGGTATGCAATCTGTCTGCAATTTTCTATTCAAAATTGAATGTGCGGACTTTCTGCCTTGATTACTCATATATATATCAAAAGAGTTATCTTTTGTATTAGCTCCTTTATTCACTTTTAGCTAAGGCTCAAACACAACCAAAATAATCTATTTAGGAGGTGAATTGGTGTATGGACTTTTTTGTTGAAAACATGCTCCACATTATGTACAACCTGTGAAAATCATATACAAGGTTTCTCTACAGCTGAACCTGGAAGAATTTTATATCTTTCCTTGCCTTTAGGCAGGGAAAATAAGTTTTCTAGGCAGAGTCTAAATAACAATGAAAATAGTGCTACATGTTTTGTGCAAAACAACAGCATTATTTTTGTTGTGACTCCTGCCTTAATGGCCTTCTCTCATTCCTACAACTCTATTCAATTGTTGTTGCCTTTCTACCACAAAAATAATTCTAAACTGAATGGAGCAACTGGGATTAAATCAAGGCCATTCGGCAAAATTCTTAGCCATAAACCTTTTTAATATATTTTAAATACTTGGGCAAATTTTTACACAAGATATACTTAAAGATTGCTTAGACTTTTTGATAGATTACCTGAAGGTGAAGAATTTCCAATCTTTGTAACAATGTATGTTAATTAGGAATATCCCATTAATCAATAATTTGTATATGCAAAGAAGTTCCTAATTGGAAAAATATATAGTCACCATTTAATTACATATTGATATTTTAGGAAAGAGGAAAAATTTTAATTTCCATATAACAAGGTTATAAAATATATTTAAACACATATATTTTGACTGCATGACCATTATGTTTTGCTTTAGACAGTTGTTTTTAAAATCTGAATAGGTTTTGTTTTATCTTGTCTATTGACATAAATTATTACCCAATATTAATTTTGACTCCAGAGCTTTCTCATTGCAATTTTTACCTCTGCATTTCTGAGGGTGTACATTAAAGGGTTTAACATGGGTTTAATTCAGAAAATATAAATGCACTAAATGTGACTATAAATGAACTTAACCCTCTCTCAAATAGTAAGAAAACTACCAATTATATTAGGAAAAGTTTGAGTGCAAAAATCAATACATCAGGCAATAGAGAAATATTAGACTTGATAAGTAAATTCAAAAGCTTTTTGGTTTTTAAAAATACTCTTAAAAGTTATGAGAACAAATAAACTTTATAAGAAGCAGTCAAGGTCAAATCTCAAAAGGACATTAAAATAAAGAATATGTTAAAGAATATTGTATACAGATCAGTGAGGAATAATAAGATTTTTCAGCCACAGATAGACATTTATAGAAACAAAGTAATTCATATCTTCATTTCATCACAAAAAAAGATAATAAAGCAAAAACAGATTCTGTGTATTAAAAATTTTAAATGTCAATCTGCTCAAAACCAGAAAAACAAAGATATAAATATGTAACTGACATCTGCATTAAGGGGGCATGCTAAGGAAAAATGCTGTGGTATAAAATATAGCACATAATTAATGGATTCAGCTACATAAAGACAGGGAACAAACTTGAAACATTTGCAACAAGTGTGACAGACACCTGTTACTTCAGAAATAGCATTTAGAAATAAAGAAAAATGTGTACCCACATTATTATAAAGAAAAACACACTATTATAAAGAACTAATGAAAAGCTAATTATCATGAAAAAAATTGACATCTGAAAAATCCTCTATTTCATAAGCTATCAAAAATACAATTTGAAATGTGAAATATTTGAACTTGCAAAGTAACAAAGATGTAAGGGAGTGATATTATGCAGTCTAGTGTGTGTGTGTGTGGCATTAAATATTCTGGGAATACACTACTTTTTACAGTATGGACTCCATAATTGTTGATGTTGCTTGTTCCTGTACTCCTTACATTAGGAACCCAATCTCAATTAAAATATAGGCAAAACTTAGGGAAACATGTATTTCACCATATTTTGTTCATAATGATGAAAATGTGAGGACAACCCAAATGTCTTCCTAAAGTGGATTGATTAAATGAATGAAAATGTATAGCTATGAAATATCAGGTGGATATTAAAGTGACCTATCTATAAGAATTATTATTTATATAGAAAGATGTTTTCACATGATAGTGAGTGGGAAAATGAAAATATAAAATGCATTTGCAAAATGCATATTGTAAAATTATATATATAATAGAAATGTCTCTTTAAAAGACACTGAAGACTAATAGTGCTTATTTAAATTATGGATTATGGGCAATTTTTATGTTCTTTTTTAATCAATTTTGTGATCCTAGTTTTTATAAAGAGAATATATTTTCTTATTATCAGTAAAACAAATTAATAAAAGTTTTACTTTTTTATCTATGGTCTGGCTTCATAATATCTCAGTACTGGTTTTCTAAGTAGATTGGGTATGCTGGTCATTGTTCATAAAGACCTGTGGTAGTAGAAACATATTTAAATCTAACTTACCTGTAAACTAAAGACTATAGTGTCACCTTGAGAAAAAAATACCAGTAAAGAAGCCACTGGCTGTATTTTAACCTTCTCAATGCATTTAGAGAAGTAACAGGTTCAATCTATGTTAAGGCATCTTATTTGTAGAGAACACTTTTTATTGAGATAGCAAGCACTTACCCATCACTAACTGCTGCTTTGCAAGTTCATCCATTTTAAGTATAATATTCCTTTCCCTCAATTGACTAAAAAATGATTGCTTAGAGAAACTTCCTTAGTGTATCTGAGTTCATGAGAAGACTTAATTTTTTCCTCTATAGGCTCATACCATCCCATGAATGTGGGCCACAAGCATCCCAGCTCAGGTGATGAATATCTTTGGTCAGAAAACATCCAAAGCTTTAGGCTTCAATAGAAATTAATGGTGAAAAACTTAACCATTGCAGGACATACCTGCAAGCCTCCTTCCTGCACATTTGTGTTTTTTGCTCTTTAGTGACTATATAAAGTATACTTTTATAAAAGCCTATTGTGATTCATTCTAACTTAATTTAAATCTCTGAAAATAGAAACTATGTTAAAGCAGAAATACTATGGATTGTCAGTATCATGAACTCAGCAACAACTAAAAGTTACCTTGGAGTAACAGGTCCCTTATTCAGAACTTTTAAACCTTCGAAGAATGTCCGTGCTCAGCCTGGGGATAACTCCTTTGGTCCTTGGGATCCTAGATCCCCATGGCTTGGAAAGTTAAAACCACCAGCATCTGTTATTTGTAGTTTGTTATGCTTATGTGGTGTTCTGTGCTCAGAAATCCTTACAGTCTGTCCTTTTCAACATTTTCAAGTTTGACTTCAAGGATATATTGAAAGGGATAGTACTTAAACACAGCTAGTTAAGGGTGTTCCGAACTTTCAGTTCCCAGGGGATTAGAATTAGCAGCTTATCCAAGATGGCAGCCAAACCAGTTCATCCTGTTCTCTCCTGTGGCTGTATCATTTGTGACCATGGTGGGTGTGAGTCCCAGATGGATTGGATTGGAAGTGATCTTGGAGTCTGAGATATAAAGGCATAGAATGTTCTAGTGTTGGGAGTATGGGTCCATGAACTAACCAGAGCCTACAAAACAACCCTAAAATACCTGCCTCACAGAGTTAAAGAGAGGACTAAACACGAGAAAATATAAATCAAAGCAAAACTATTATTCTACTGTTGACACCATGAGGATAGACATGCAAGCTAGAGATACCACTGTTTAATATTAAAACTCTAAGTCATTCCTAAGAGCAATAATTTTGTAGTACAACAAGTCTTACCTCTTAAGGATGTCTCTTATACTTACTAACCATATGATCTTGGGATGGTTTCTCAGCCACTTCATACTTCAGTTTCCATATATTAGCAAAGGGAATAATAATAGTACCTAATTCATAGGGTTGCTGTGGTGTTATCATGATAATGCATGTAGCATGCTTAGAATGATGCCTGGCATAGAGTAAACTCATTATTGCATGTTGTCATCTTGTGTAGATGATAGCAGACCTCATGGGTGACCAGTCCAGGTTTCTGGCAAGATTATCTCAACTCATATATGGAGCTTGTATTGTTTTCTCTTATGTTTGGTAGGAATTTTGACAATTACAGAAATTAGAAAGGGCACATTTTCCACAACTGAATACTGATTCACAAATCATTATAATTATAAAATCTTTCCATGAGTGCTTGATTGTGCCACTAAAATATATGACAGTAAAGAGGAAATTCCCAGAAAAGGTGTTAGGAGATCAAGCCAATGTGAATTCATTGAGAATCAGCCAATAATGGGCAGTTTCTATGTAACAGTCACTCATCAAAGTGTGATTTCTCATCTGATTCTCACATAATCCTCAGAAGGGAGATATTATTTCCATTTTATGTAGAGGAATTTGATGCTCACTCTGAGCATCACTTGGTCAAAGTTAAAATGGTTAAAGTGGTAGTATTCAAAATTAAATCCAGACTGATCCCTAACCATTATGTTATTGTCCCTCATGACATACTGATGTTGTGATGAGTCTAATCCTCTGGATATGAAGGAAGATGAAAGTGCTGACTCAGATTTGCTCTTATGTTTGGAGCTTTAGTTCTGCACCAGGGACAGGCAGGACATACTGCTCAGACATTCCCATGTGCTGTAGCTGACTAGGAAAGAGAAGCACAAAGAAAAATTAACATTGATCTTCCTGTCTCACCTTCAGCCCCATCCTGGGGTCCTGCTTAATGACATTCTAGACAGGCTTCATTCAGGGATGTGGAAGGAAAGAATGATCAGAAGTTAAGAGTTAGGACCTAGAACACCTCTCCATGAATGAGACATGGTAGGCCCTGGAGAAATAATACAACAAAGACATGACCCAGGGTATTGTTTCTAATCCCTCCACATCTGATTCTATGCATATCAATTTAATTATGTGATCCTGAAAAAAAAGGCTTTTTTCATTTTATCATTGCTAAATGTAATGAGTTGGCCTAAACAATGGGAACTTACTGGTTCATGGTTTGAAGTTAAGAGAAGTCCAAAATTGAGGCAACAGTAAGGCAATGCCTTCTTCTGAAGATTTGATTTCTGAGGCTGGATACTAGTAATCTTTGGTCCTTGGCATTTCTGTCATCCTGCAATGCACATGGTGATGTCTTTTTTCTCTTCTATGTCCTGTTGACTTTCAACTTCTTGCTTCCTGTGGCTTTCTCTCTCTCTATCTGAATTTCATTCCACTTAAAAAGGACTCCAGTAATAGTATTAAAACCCATCCTGATTGAGTTGGGCTATACCATAACTGAAGTAACCTCATTAGACCTTCCTATTGTAATGGGTTCACTCTCACAGGAATGGCTAAAGTTTAAGAATATGGTTTTCTAGGAACATATCTCCAAACCACTTCAGCCCTAAATAAAATAATGTTATTAAGAAGGACCAAAATATAACATGTGAAATCATCAAGGTAGAATATTATGCATAGAAAATTCTTTTTTTAATTTAAAAAAATTATTGAAGTATATCACTCATACATAAACATATGTAAACAATAAGTGTATAGTAAAAGTTATGAACTTATAAAACAAACACGATAACATCATACAGGTCTCTCATGCCTCTCCCTACCACCAATACCTTGCATTGTTTTGAAACATTTTTAACAAATGATGAAAGAGAATCCTCAAAATATTACTACTAATCAAAGTATCTTATATTTGGTGTATTTTTCCCCCAACCCACCCTATTATTATTATTATTATATCATTCATACATGAGCATACATAAACAATAAGTGTATAGTAAAAGTTGTGAACTTACAAAGCAAACATGCATAACATCATACAAGGGTTCCTTACACCAACCCAACACCAACACCTTTCATTGCTGTGACACATTAATTACAAATTATGAAAGAATATCATCTAAATCTTACTACTATAGTCCATATCTTACATTTAAATGTATTTTCCCCCTAACCAACTCTATTATTTTTTTAAATATATTTTTATTATAGAAGACATGAACTTATAAAACAACCATGCACATGTGCAGAATTCCCATAAAACACTCCTCTATCAACACACCAACCTGTGGTGGAACATTTGTTACAGATTGTGAGATAATATCATCAGACTATTACCACTAACCATGGCCCATAGTATACATTTGGCACACTTTTTCCATACTCCCCCATTATCAACATAGTACATCTTTGGCATAGATGCATGAAATATTACAGTATTGCTGTTAACCACAGTCCATAGGTCACTCCAGTTGTATTTTCCCCATGCTTCTTCAGACTCCCACCACCCTACAATAGAGACATACATCTGCTCTAGCTCACAAAGGACACTCTACCAGCTGTACCATCAACCACAATTCTCATCCACCTCTGGATTTACTGTGTTATTCAGTCCCTAGATTATTCTCTAGCTTGCTTTCAGTTGACATTTATGTCCCTAGACTACCCTTTTCAGCCACATTTGCATAATAAACCAGCTGTTACTCACTATAATATGTTACCATTAACTCTATACATTTGCACACTTTTACAGTAAATTTAATTAAAACTTCTACATACATTAAGCATCAGTAGTCCATCTCAGTCCTCTTCTTATCTCCTTTAAGAATCCACCTTGGTGCACACATTCCCACAGTTGTTTTATGGTGCTATCATTTGTTGAATCTTGATCGACTTGTGTAATCCTGGGCAAGTTAGTCAACTTTTCTGTGCTTTGGTTTCCTCTTCAGATAAAGAGAGATAGTATTATCTTATAAGGTTCCTCTGAGGATCAAATTGTTTAGTGAAAAAGACAAAGGAGAGAGGTGAATATTTTGTCAGACTGGAGAAAATTTATCATGTCTAAATGCCCAGGGGAGGAATATAAATGCTAAGAAAGCTAATGGAAGAGAGAGAGGGAGGGAAGGAGAGAGAGGGAGAGAGAGAGAGGGAGAATGAGGAGAGGGAGAGGGAGAAAGAAGAGAAAGGGAGAGGAAAAGAGAAGAGAGAATAGGGAGTGACAAAAATATAAGAGAGTAGGGTGGGTGATCTTTGCAGGCATGTTATGGAGAGTAATTTCACATCTTCATTTTTCCTAATAGACTCCAATTTTTTTCCAGTGTCAGGTGGCCAAGTATGTGGGTAAAGTTGGGCCCATCCCCAGGCAATAGTTGTGATTCTGGATTTAATCTAAACTAATTTTGGTAATGTTATTCTTATTTCCAGTGATTGATCTAGGGATAAACATGTGACACAATTCTAGCTAATTAGATGAGAGAGAAAATCTGCTGGAAGTCCCCTGAAGAGGCTTATCCAGATGAAAAAGGACATACATACCCAAACAGGAACACTAGAAGGGATAGCAAGATTTGCTCAAGAAGCATTGTCCAGTGGGTTCTGTGTAATATTTTAGGTAATCTAAGCACCTCTTAAAATATATGTATAT
>JAKSZT010054271.1:272436-344197 GCA_026826555.1 Tolypeutes matacus | reverse complement strand
AAAAAAAAAAAGAAGCATTGCCAATACGACTGGAAAAAGACCTTGAATAAAAGGGGGAAAAGTTAAAAACAAATGAGTTCATGTGGCTAAGAGACTTCAAAGAGAGTCGGGAGGTCATCCCAGAGGCAACGCTTATGCACACCTCAGTAGGATCTCATAGAACACCAAAGTGGATATTTCCCCACACAGAGGGGCTCCTGAGGGCTCTGGAGACACCCAAGTCCTATATAAGGGGGCATAGCTCCAGAGATTGATGCCTTATTAGTGGGCTCTACTTTGGAATCTGTGCTCCTGAGAGTGACAGAGTTGGACTCAAACAAGTCCTCCCTGCACATGGTCCATCAGTCTCTTCTATTCAAACCTATATGTGATGCTGGAGTTCATAGGTGTACTTCCAGAGACTGGAGCCTCTGGCCTGCCCAAGTGCCAGCTGTGACTGGAATCTTGGTGGGGCTGCAACTCCTACTCTACAGCTCAATGGACTCACCCAAGTCACCTGGTGAGGAGATGATGATGGACAATGGCTATCCCAGGGAATGGAGAGAGCCTGCAGTTGCAGGCAGGATAGTCCCATCTACTGTATCCATGGGATATAAGCCCACTCTCACTTAGAGGTGGAGTGGACATCACCATCCCATACTCCTCAGGATTGGGGGAAGAGCTACGGACTAGAGTGGACTTAATGGTATTCTGTTGTAGACATATTGTGATTCAAGCAATGGAAGAAATAATAACAGTGAGGTGGAGCCAGTGGCCACTAGACACTTTTGGGGCAGGGAAGGGAAAAGCAGTTGCAACACAGGGGCTTTTTCAGGACTTGGGAATTATCCTGAGTGACAATTACAATGACAGATAGAAGCCATTTTACATCAGCATATACCATGCAGAACTGTGTGGGAGAGAGTTTGGTCTACAATGTGAACTATGGTCCCTGCTTAGTGGCAAAGCCCCAGAATATGTATATCCATTGCAGGTGATGTGCCACACTTGATGTTTATGTGCGAGGGTGTGGGAGGTGGGGAACATGGGAATCCCTGTAATTTTTGTGTAACATTTATGTAATCTAAGCATCTTTTAATACATATATTAAATATATATAATTAAATAATATAATATATATATATATAAAGAAGCATTGGAGTTCATAATTGTTGTTCTAGCATGTGATTATATATTTTTCTTCATCATTGCCTCATGTCTTACATAAAGGGGGAAAAGTTGATGCATGGTTTAATTACATCAGTTAGTGCAGTGTGTTACACTGAAGCAGAAAGAGGCTTAATTTTACTTGATTTTTAAGGATTGCCATTCATACATTTTACATTATTTGAGAATCTAAATAACTGCAAATGTTATTCTAGTGTGATCTCTTCTTAATACTTAAAATATTTGTAAATATGAAGTCAGTCAATGCATTAAGCAGGCTAAGCTGCACTTAATGTGGTTAAAAAAAAAAGAATCCTGAAATCTCTGTGCTTAATATATACAATTTTTAATTTCCTGCTCAGTCAAAATTTACTGAAAGTTGCGAGGATCATTCAAAGCATTTTTCCTCCGTGTAGTTACTCAATAATCCATGTTGCTCCTCCTGAATAAACCTCCTGAATAATGATGAGAAAAAGAAAGTTAGTTAGTAATACACTGGAAACTAAATGTTTCAGCCTGAGTGTGATATACATGACTTCTACAAACAAATCACATGGCTCTTCTTAAAAGCAAGGAGACTGAAACTATGTTTGGTGTACATGTGTATTTGGTGATGAGCAAATGGATGGGCCTCATTGAGAAAAAGTGATCTTTCATTTGGAATGAATTTTTTTCCTAACAGTTGCATATTTATATACATGTTATATATATAATTAGCTACAGACATGACTATCGAGCAATTGTGGTTAATTCAGTCCTGAGGATGGAAATGAAATCACAGTATTCAGCAGGAACACTAGCCCAAATCTGCATCTTCTTCTATTATATGGATTCTTTTTCTTAAAATTGCCAGGAGACTACATTTTGAATGCAATTTCAAAAGCATGCAATTGGGCTGCAATTTTCTATTCAAATTTGAATGTACAGACTTTCTGCCTTGATTACTCAGATATGATAAACTCCCTCTTCTGTACCAGTTACTTTTGTTCCTACCACTAAGGCTTAAATCCATCCAATAAAAGCAGTTTTGGAGATGAAGTGTTTTGTGGATGCTTTTGACAAAAAACATTATCCTGGGAATATCATGTGCAAGGTTGTCTATGGCTGTTCCTGGAATAATTTAATATCCATTCCTGTCTTTAGAAAGAGAAAATAATATATCTGCACAGAGAACAGAGTGCTACATAATTTGTACTTGGTAGGTTTGCAACACAGAAGTATTAATTTTGTTATGACTCCTGCCTTAATGACTTTATCTCTCTTCTTCAAGCCCATTGATTTCTGATTCTGATTGTTGCCTATCTCCCACAATAACAAGTATCCCTGCCATCAACAGTTGGGAATAAAACTAAGTATTTTCAACAAAATTCTAGCCATAAACATGTTTTATATCTTTTAATACTTGAGCTATTTGTAACATAATCTACACTGGAAGATTTGCAGATAATTTTTCTTTAGAATATATAATGCCATGGGTTTTGTGATACTTTATGCCACCCAGCAATATCCCATTGTAATTTGTATATGCAAAGATGTTTCTAATTGGAAGAGATTTGGTCCTTTTAATTTAATTTGATATTTTATGAAAAAGGAATCATTCATGTAACTGCTATGGAAGACAGTTTGGTGATTCCTTAGAGCAAGGTATAGAACTACCATATGACCTGGCATTCCCACTTCTAAGTATATATCCAAAAGAATGCAAAACAGGGTCTCAAACAGATATCTGCACACCAATGTTCATAGCAGCATTATTCACAATTACCAAATGATGAATATACCCAAGTATCCATCAATGGATCAATGGATAAATAAAATGTGGTATATACATAAAATGGAATATTATTCAGCCATAAAAAGGAATGAAATGCTGATAATGTGAAAACATGGATGAACCTTGAAGACATTATGTTGAGTGAAATAAGCCAGACATAAAAAGACAAATGTTGTATGATTCCACTGATTTGAAACAATTAGAAGGAAGTCAAAACCTAGAATATAGGTTAGCAGGGGACAGGATAGGGAATGGGAAGTTAAGGCTTAAAATACAGAGGGTTTCTATTTGGAATGATGGAAATCTTTTGATAATGGATGATGGTATTAGTAGCACAACATTGTGAATGCAATTACCTGCAGTGAAATATATATCTGAAGATGATGAAAAGGAAAAATGTTAGACAGTATATATGATGACAGAATAAAAATTTTAAAAACATCCATGGAGCTACACTACACAAATAGTGCACCCTAAGTACAGCCATAGACTTTAGATAATAGCATACTTACAAAAATGTGCTATCATCAATTGTAACAAATGTTCCACACCAATGCAAGGTGTTGGTGGTGGGGCAATATATGCAAATCCTGTATTTTATGCACAATTGTTCTGTAAATCCACAACTTCTCTAATAAAGGGAGGGGAGAAAAAGAAAGAGGAATCATTCAAGGTTCCACATAATAAGGGGATATAATATAATTAAACCAAAATATTCTGACTGCAAGACTAATATATTTGCATTAGAAATAACTGTTCTTAAAGTATCAATAGATTTTGTTTTGTCTTATCTATTTACATAACTTGTTATCCAACCACTCTTTGAATCTAGAGCTTCTTCATGGGATATAGATTAAAGGGTTTAACATGGATGTTATCATAGTACAGAATACATTAACCACTTTATCAATGGAGAAGGTAGTCATGGACCATATGTATACAAATGTATAGGGTACAAAGAATAAGACAACCACAGTAATATATAAGGTGCAGGTGGAGAGAACCTTCCATCATCCTTCAGAGCTGTGAGTTCTGAGGGAGCAAAGGATGAGGGCATAGGCGGTAATAACAATAGAATAACAAATGAGCAGGCACATGAACCCACTGTTGGCAGCAACAAAGAGTCCAAAGATGTATCAGCACAGGAGAACTTCAATAGAGGGTAAAGATTACAGAAGAAAGAAGTGGATGTGGCTCAAGCAATTGGGTTCCATCTACCATATAGGAAGTCCAGGGTTCGATTCCTGGGGCCTTCTGGTGAGCTGGCCCACGCAGTGAGCTGGCCTGAGTGGAGAGCTGGCCCACGTGGAGTTTTGACCCATGTGGAGTGTTAGCCTGAGCAGGAAGGCTGGCATGTGTAGGACTGTTGGCCCACACAGAAAGATGGCACAGCAAGAGGATGCAACAGAAAGAGAGACAGAGGAGACACAATTAGAGACACAGCTAACGAGGGAGCTGACGTGGTGCAAGAGATTGAGCACCTTTCTCCCACTCTGGAAGGTCCCAGGATTGGCTCCCAGTGCTACCTAAAGAGAAGACAAGCAGACACAGAAGAACATACAGCAAATGGACACAGAGAGAATACAACAGGGGTTTGGGGAATAAATAAATATATATTTTTTTAAAATCACAGAAGAAATGGTCAATGGCATTGTGGCTACAGAAGGGAAACCAGAGCACAAAAAGGATTTGAATCAGAGGATGAAAAATCCTCCAACCCAGAAGATGACCACCAGGAAGCCACACATCATCCAATTCATTGTGACCATATAGTGCAGAGGCCTGCAGATGGCCACGTAGTGGTAATACGCCATAACCATGAGCAGGAGGATCTCAATTCCCCGAAAGAAATGCTCCATAAAGAGGTAAGTAATACACCCACTGAAGGAGATAGTTTTCTTCTCAGCAAGTAAGTCATATATCATTGGGGGGGGGGGGGTAAAAGAGAAGGAGCCACCTAGAAAGGACAAGAAAGAAAAATGCATGGGGGACCCCCGGTCTTGGCTGGTGGGATGGTCACAACAATGAGTAAGTTGCCTGAAAGGGTAAAAAAGTAGAAGATTGTAAACACAATAACAAGAGTTTTGCACATCTGTGTTCCATATTAGGCTGAGCAGGATGAATTTTGTCACCTTGTTCAATAGCTCCAGGAATACAGTTTTGCTTTTGGATAATTGATTTATCTGCAAATAGCAGAGGGGTTGCAACGGTGGTAGGTCTATTTTGTAGATGAGAATAATATATCTGCCAGATAATTTTTGCCTTTAAGATGAAGATGAATGGAACCCCAAGGCAGAGAATCTCTAAACTTAAAATTGCACTATATTTTTATTCCACATTGAATACACAGCATTTTACACAGACACATACACACACGGTTTTATGACTCTTGACACAGCAGACACATTTCCTCCAATTATGTACGCATGATGCATGGTTGGATCTTCTCCCAGTCACTGCTATAGTATGTTCTTCCATGGAAACCAGTAATAAAAAGGACTTGTAAGGTGGAGAGGCTTGAATTCATGAGAGTCCATTCTCTTGTTCTCTTCTATAGTCACTCCTGTAGTTGAAACTAAATTGCAGCATTTGTTTTGCTTGATATGTTTACTTTGTTTAGGGTGAATATCAAACATCATGGGAGTTCAACTTGAAGTTAGTGATTATGTAGTCACATTTCAGAATTAAATGAATTGAGTAAATATTTCAGGTTGCAGTAAGATATACCCTGGTACGTAGATATGTGAGCTTATGCTACATTGAATCAAATTGTGGAGTATACACAGGATAGAATATTATACAGAAGTAAGAAAAAATGAAGTTGTGAAACATAGGAAAAATGGATGAACCTGGAGTATACTATGTTGAGTGAAGCATGCCAGATGCAAAAGGACAAATACTGTTTGCCCTATTATGAACTAAATATATTATGTGAAATACAGATATACTATATGAAATATGAATATGGGTAGAATTGCATATATAAGACTGTTTTTCATTGAAGCTGAACAAGTGTATGTTAACAGCACAAAATTCTTTTTTTAAAGATTTTATTTATCTATTTATTTATTTATTTACCACCACCCCCACCCCACCCCCGCTGCTTGTGCTCGCTATGTCCATTTGCTGTGCGTTTTTCTGTGTCTGCTTGTCTCCCTTTGTTGCATCGTTTTGCTGCATCAGCTCACCGCGCTGCATGGGCTGGCTGGCCTTCACCAGGACGTCCCGGGAATTGAACCCTCAGCCTCCCATATGGTAAACAGGAGCCCTATCGACTGAGCCACATCCGCTTCCCAGAATAAAATTTTAATATCACACAAAAAAATTATACTAAGGAAAGGAGATCAGACACAGAGTGGTAAATATTGTATGATTCCATTTACATAAAATGTAAATATAATTCAATTTATAAAGATGAAAGGAGATTAGTTGTTATGTAGGTCTGAGGAAGGAATGCTAAAGGGTATGGAGTCTTTCTTTTTGGAGCAATGAAATTGTACTAAAATTTTTGAGATGATGAATGTACAACATTGTGATTCAACTAAAATCCATTGATTATGCACTTTGGATAGAATAGCCAGAAATAGCAGCTATGTATAGTAGGGAAAGCATAGAGAGATTGAGAGGTGAGAAATTTTTTTATTTGTCTGTTTATTATTATTATTATTATTATTACTATTGAAATAATGAAAATGCTCTAAAACTGATTGAAGGGATGAACACACAACTATGTGATTATAGCAAATAACATTGATTGTACAATTTGGATGAATTGTATGTTTATTAATATGTATCAATAAAATTGAGTTGTTAAAAAAAAACTGTGAGCTAATAAATTCCCATTGTTAAACCAAAAAAAAAAAAATGTATAACAATATCATACATTCTGGGAGAAGAATATCAGGAAGAGGATAAAACAGGCAGCATGATGCAATGCAATATTCCTCAAATTTACTTGAAACTCTGGAATTCACTATTTGGAGGACTTCTGTAATGTTTTGATTTCAGGGTCTGTATTAGTCAGCCAAAGGGGTGCTAATGTGAAATACCAAAAATGTGTTGGTCTTTACAAAGGGTATTTATTTGGGGTAGAAGTCCACAGATACCAGGCCATAAAGCGTCCATAAATGGACTCTCACCACAGTCCATTGCCACGTGTTAGAGCAAGACAGCTGCTGGCGTTTGCCAGGGTTCAGGCTTCTGGGGTTCCTCTCTTCCCGGGGCTGCGTTTCTCTCCGGGCTTAGCTCCTGTTTCCTCCACAAGGTCAGCTGTAGACCATCAGGCGAATGGCTTGCTTCTCTTCTCCTGGGGCCTTCTTTCCAACATCAAAACTGCTTCTCAAAAGATTGCTTCAACTGTCCTTTGCCTTGCCTTTTATATTCAATTCCCCACCCACCAAGGGGTGGGGCTCAATGCCCTAATCCTACCCTAATCATGCCCAGATTAACAGATCAGTTTACAAGCATGATTCAATTATATTTTTGGAATTCATAATTACATCAAACTGCCACAGGGTCATTTAGGAAATCAAAACTCCATTTAAGGAATTTATGAAACATTCTCTGGATCTGTTCAGCTCTAAGACAGGGAATACAAATCACCACAAATTATTGGACATGCATATTCTTTAGAATAGACAAACTAATTTTGTTTTTTGTTTTCACTGAAAAGTAGCTGTGTGACATTCTGTTTGGGCCTTAGTCTTACTGAGCCTACTATATATATATATATATATACAGATACAGTGTAATATTTATGTAATCTAAAGGTACTTTAAAAATTTAAAAACAAATTTAAGTATTAAATATATAAACATGATAAATAACAAAGGGTATAGAGGAATTGAAGAATGTCACTATTACTTATGTCAAAATTTGTAGTCTAAAGCAAAAAGAAATATTGCAATACATTCCAAATTATTGGTAAAAGAATAACATGAGAAAGCCACATATCAATATTTCTATCCTTGTAATATTTCCTTCTATATCATGAAATAAGTAAATAAATGAACTGAAAGAAAAAACATACTAAATACTTAATATCAGGTGAACACTAAAATGATATGTAAGAAGATTGATGATATGGAAAGATGTTTTTAATATAACAATGAATATAAAATGCAAGATATGACACCCTATATAATATGATCTCATTGTCTAAAAAGACATATGTACATAAAAATATCTAAACTCATACCCTAATAGTGCCTATCTGAAAAGACTAATAGTGCTTGTCTGAATTATGTGATTAATGGTAACTTTTTCCTTCTCTTATAAATTTTCTCTTCTGATATTTCTAGAAATAGAATATATTGCCTTTATAATCAGCAAAATAATTTAGTAAAAGAAGTTTTTTTTAATTTCTTATCTATGGCATGGATACATAATATCTCAAATGACTGCTATTCTGAGTAGACTGTATATGCTGGTCATTTTTCATAAAAATCTTTGCTAGCAGAAGCATATGTTTAAATATATCTTATATATAAATTGAATTTTACTGTCACCTTGAGAAAAAATACTAATTAAGAAGTCATTGGTTATATGTACCTATTAGAATGCATTTGGAGAAGTAGCACGCTCATATCATTAAAATGCATAAAGCATCTAATTTGCAAGAACACTTCCTATGGAGTTAGCAATCAGTGACCCATCACTGACTGCTGCTTTGCAAGTTCATCTATTTTTACCTTAAATGTAGTATTTATTTACCTCAAGTAGTGACTTGAAAATGTTTGCTAAGAGAGACTACCTAAGTGAGTTTATTTTTGTTCTATAGAACCAAACCATTTTGTGAATATGGGTCACAAGCATCTCGGTTCAGATAAAATTTGCATTATTCAGAACTTCCTAAATTGTGCTCTTCAAGAAAGCTTGTTGGGGAAAAGATTAACCTATTGTAAGACATCTCTTCCCCAGCCTCTCTTCTGCACATTTGCCAGTCTTAATTTCTTGGTGACCAGATATGGTATACAAGTCTCTTGATCTTTGCTCTAATCAGATTTGAGGCCTAAAAAGGCAAAATATGTTAAAGCAGAGTAATTGGGTATTGCAACTATCATGAGCTCCACAACAAATGAAAGTTGCCTTGGAGTAGCAGGGCTCTGAAGTTAGCTCTTTTAAGTATCTTGTTTAAAAACCATGTGCTAAGGCACATGGTTTCTGGACACAAATGGGTTAGAGATTTAGAACAAAACCTCATCTATTATCTGTGGCTAGTTAGGTTTATGTCATAATCCTGGCTCAGAAATTCCATTTCTCCTTATTAATATTTTCATGTATGATTAAAGGTAAATATTTTAAAAGGATATAGCACAAGCACAAGGAGGAGATTGGAATGCTCTGAACTTTCAGTCCCCAGAGAATTAGAATTAGCAGCCAAGATGGCAGATAAACCAGGTCATCATATTCTCTCTCTCTCTCTCTCTCTGTTTTTTGTTACAATTTTTATTAGAGAAAATATGGGTTTACAGAACAATCATGCATAAAATCCAGGATCTTATAAACCACGCTACCACTTGCATTGGTGTGGAACATTTGTTACAATTGATGATAGCACTTTTTTGTAATTGAACTACATTTTTCAGCAATAGCTACCTTTGTTACAATCAATGAAAGATTATTAAAACAGGTATTATTAACTACCATACATAGTTTACATTAGGTGTAATTTCCCCCCATATATACCACAATACTGTTAACACCTTGTATTAGTGTCATAAATTTGTCAATTTATGAATGAACATTCTCATACTTTTGCTATTAGCCATAGTACATCTGCAATAGTGCTCACTGTGTTATACAGTCTTATGTTTTATCTTTTAAATTATATTCTAGTAACATATATGACCTAAAGTTTCCCTTTTTAACCACATTCATCTATATAATTCAGTGCTGTTAATATCTGCAACAATAATGTGCTACCATCACCACCATTCATGCCCAAGCCTTTACAATCAATCTAAATAAAATTCTGTACAAATTAAGCATCAATGTCCATTATCTGACACCAGTCCATCCTCTGGTAACCTATATTCTACATACTAACTCTATGAATTTGCTTATTCTAATTAGTTCATATCAATAAGATCATACAATATTTGTCCTTTTGTGCCTTGCTTATTTCACTCAATAAGATGTCCTCAAGTTTCATCCATATTGTTGCATTTATTGGGACTTCATTCCTTTTCATGGCTGAATAACATCCCATTTTATGTATATACCACATTTTGTTTATCCATTCATCAGATGATGGAAACTTGGGTTGCTTCCATCTTTTGGCAATTGTGAATAATGCCATTATGAACATTATTGTGAAAATATTTGTTTGAGTCCCTGCTTTCAATTCTTCTGGGTATAAACATAGTGTTAGGATTGCTGGGTCAAATGGTAATTCTACACTTAGCTGCCTGAGAAACTGCCAAATTGTCTTCCATAGCAGCTGCACCATTTTACATACCCACCAGCAATTAATGTGTGTTGCTATTTCTCTGATTCTCTCCCACACTTGTTCTTTTTTTTTTTTTTTTTTTTGAATTTTCAAAAGAGAAATTTACTTTCATGGAATACACTTGTTCTTATCCATTTTTTTTTAAATAGTAGCCATTATAATAGATCTGAAATGGTATCTCATTGTGGTTTTGATTTGCATTTCCCTAATAGTCAATGACATTGGGCATTTTAATGTGCTTTTTATCCATTTGTATATCCTCTTTGGAGAAATGTCTATTCCAGTCTTTTGCCCATTTTTAATAGTGTTATTTGACTTTTTATTGTTGAGTTGTAGAATTTCTTCATATATTCTGGATATTGAACCTATACTGGATAAGCAGCAGTTTCCAAATATTTTCTCTCATTGAGTAGGCTGCCTTTTCACTTTCATGACCAAGACTTTGAGGCACAAAAGTTTTTACTTTTGAGGAAGTTGCATTTTTCTATTTTTCCTTTTGTTGCTTGTGATTTGGTGTAAAATCTAAGAATCCATTACCTGACATAAGACCCTGAAGATGCTTCTAGGAGTTTTATATTCCTAATTCCGAAATTTAGGTGTTTGATCCATTTTGAGTTAATTTTTGTAAATGGTGTGATAGGGGTCCTTTCATCCTTTTTCCCCTAGCAACAATTGTTGAAGAGACTTTTCTTTCCCTATTGAGTAGACTTGGGAGCTTTTCAAAAATCAGTTTGCCATGAGTCTGAGTGTCTATTTATGAACTCTTAATTCTATTCCATTGGTCAATTTACCTGTGTTTATGCCAGTAACATGCTTTCTCTGACCACTGTAGCATTGAAATATGCTTTAAAGTCAGGAAGTATGAGTTCTCCATTTTCATTCTTTTTTTTCAAGATGATTTTACTATTTGGGGCCCTTTATCATTCAAAATAAATTTGATATTGGCTTTTCCATTTCTACAAAGTAGGCTGTTGACATTTTGATTGGGAATGTGTGATTCTATTAATCATTTTGGGGAGAATTGACATCTTAACAATATTTAGTCTTCCAATCCATGAGCATGGAACGTCCTTCCATTTATTTAGACCTTCTTTGATTTCTTTTAGCAAACATTGTAGTTTTCTGTGTATAAATCTTTACACCCTTGGTTAAATTTATTCCTAGATATTTGACTCTTTAGTTGCTATTATAAATGGAATTTTTATCTTGTTTTCCCCTGCAGATTGCTCATTACTAGTGTATAGACACTATTGATTTGTGCATGTTGATTTAGTATCCTGCCACTTTGCTGAATTCATTTATTAGCTCTAGGAGCTGTGTTGTAGATTTTTCAGGACTCTTTCTGATCATGCCATCTGTAAATAGTGAAAGTGTTACCTTTTCGTTTCCAATTTCAATGTATTTTATTTCTTTTTCTAGCCTAACTTCTCTGGCTAGAACTTCCAGCACAATGTTGAATTACAGTACTGATAGTTGGCATCCTTGTTTTGTTCCAGATATTAGAAGGAAATCTTTCAGTCTTTCACCATTAAGTATGATGTTAGCTATGTGTTTCTCATATATGCCCTTTATCATGTTGAGAAAGATTCCTTATATTCTGATTTTCATAAGTTCTTATAAAGGAAACATGCTATATTTTCTCAAATATCTTTTCTGCATCAATCAAGATGATCGTATGGTTTCCCCCCTTCATTTATTAAGGTGTTGTATTGCACTAATTGATTTTCTTATGTTGAACCACCCTTTCATAGCTAGGTTAAGATCCAATTGATCATGGTGTATAATTATTTTAATGGGCTGTTGGATTAACTTTGCAAATATTTTGTTGAAGATTTTTGCCTCTATGTGCATAAGAGAAATTAGTCTGCAATTTTCTTCCCTTGTTGATCTATATCTGGCTTTGGTATTGGGTGATATTGGCTTCTAGAATGAGGTAGGCACTGTTCTCTTCTCTTCAATTTTTGGAAGAGTTTAGGCAGCATTGGTATTAATTCTTCTTGGAATGATTAGTAGAATTCACCTCTGAAGCCATCTGACCCTGGACTTTTCTTTATTGGAAGGTTTTTGATGACTGATTCAATATTTTCACTTGTAATTGGACTGAGAAGTCTTCTATTTCTTCTAGAGCCATCATATGTTGTTTTTGTCTTTCTAGGAATTTGTCCATTTCTTCCAGTTTGTGTAATATATTGGCATACAGTTGTTAATAGTATCCTCTTACGATCACTTTTATTTCTTTAGGGTCATTGGTGATGCCCCCCTCTCATTTCTGATTTTATTTATTTATGTCTTCTCTCCTTATTTCTTTGTCAGACTAACTGTTTGTCAATTTTATTGATCTTCTCAAAGAACCAAATTTTTACTTTATTAATTCCCTCTATTGTTTCTTACTCTCCATTTCATTTATTTATGTTCTAATCTTTGTTATTTCTTTTCTCCTGCTTGCTTTGGGATTAGTTTGTTGTTCTTTCCCTAATTTCTCTGGGTGTTCAATTATGTCTTTGATTTTACCTATTCTTTTTAAATGTAAGCATTTAGGGCTATAAATTTTCCCTTCAGGACTGCCTTCACTGCATCCCTTAAGTTTTTATATATTGTGTTCTTATTTTCATTTGCCTCAATATATTTACTAATTTCTCTTGCCGTTTCTTCTTTGACATATGATGGATTAATAGTGTGCTATTTAACTTCCATAAATTCATAGATTTATCACTTCTCTGCCTGTTATTAATTTCCAGCTTATTTCCATTATGATCAGAGGAAATGTTTTGTATAATTTCAATCTTTCCAAATTTATTGACAATTGTTTTGTGACCCATATATGGTCTGTCCTGGTGAACATACCATGTCCACTTGAGAAAACTGTATATCCTAATGTTTTGTGGTGCAAGGTCTAGTTCATTTACCATATTATTATGCTCTCAGTGTCCTTATTCATCTTCTTTCTAGACATTATGACTATTGGTGAGAGTGGTATATTGACGTCTCCAGCTATTAATGTAAAGAAGTCCATTTCTCCCTTCAGTTTTGCCTATGTTTCTTATGTATTTTGGAGTACTGTGTTTAGGTGCATAAATATGCATGATTGTTATTTCTTTTTGGATTGTCCCTTTTTATTAATATAGTGTGTCCAACTTTGTCTCATATAACAATTTTGGACTTAAAGATTATTTTTTCTGATATTAGTATAGTTACCCAAGCTCTTTTTTTATTTTTTATTTTTTGGTTAGTATTTTCAGGGAATATCTTTTTCCAAACTTTTCCATTCAACTTATCTATGTCTTTGGGTCTAAGGTGAGCATCTTGTAAACAACATATAGTTGGATCATGCTTTTTTGTCCATTCTGCCCAGCTATGTCTTTTTTTAGTAGCAATGGTTTCTTTTTTTATTTTAATATACTTTAGGAAACAATATACAAAAGTGAACTTTCCCACCATTTCCAGATAACAGCAGGAAGCTCCAATTTACACGAGTTTTGCATTTTGTGATGGCTAAGAACAGCAGTCAACACCAGACTTAAACAGTTTGCTACGATGCAAACATCCTTCAAAATGAAATGTCATAATAGCAAGACAGATAAAACAGGCAAGCCATGTCTTTTGGTTGGTGATTTTAATCCATTAACATTCACTGTCATTACTGTAAAGGCAGTATTTACTTCAGCCATTTTGTTCTTTGGTTTTTATATATCATATCTTTTTTTGTTTCTCTTTTCCTTAATTGCAAACTTATTTTCTGTATACTTGATCTTTTGTTATGTATCTGACAGATCCTTTTCTCATTTCTGTTTCTATATATTTTTTAAATAATTTCTTTGTGGTTACCCTAGTGTTTATCTTCTACAACCTACTTCTATAATCTACTAATTTTTAAAAGATACCATCATAACTTCAATAGTATACACATGCTCTTCTACCATATCCCCCGTTTTCCCTCTTTATGTTCTTTTTGACACACTTTACCACATTATATTTTGCATTAGCATTATCAGCAAATAGGCCTGCATTAACCAAAGGGATGCTGATTCAAAATACCAGAAATCTGTTGGGTTTTATAAAAGGTATTTTATAAAATATTTGGTAATCATGTATCTGATACAAATCTAATATCCAGCATTTACAAAGAAATCCTACACTTAAAAAATAAAAAGATAAATAACACATTAAAAAATGGACAAGTGATTTAAATAGATACTTCTCCAAAGAAGAAATACAAATGGCTAAGAAGCACATGAAAAGATGCTCAAGATCATTAGGTATTAGGGAAATGCAAACCAAAACTACAATGAGATATCATCTTACACACATTAGACTGGCAGCTATTAAAAAAAAAGAGGACTACAAATATTGGAAAGGATGTGAAGGAAAAGGAACCCTTATTCCATGCTGGTGGGAGTGTACAATGGTGCAGCAATTGTGGAGGACAGTTTGGTGGTTCCTCAGGAAGCTAACTATAGAACTGCCATATGATTAAGCAATCCCAATACTGGGTATACCCAGAAATTGAAAGCAGGGACATAAACAGATATATGCACATCAATGTTCATAGTGGCATTATTCACTATTGCCAAAAGTTGGAAACAACCCAAATATCCATCAACAGATGACTGGATAAACAAATTGTGTTATAAACATACAATGGAATATTACTCAGCTGTAAGAAGGAATGCAGTATTAACAGATGGGATAACATGGATGAATCTTGAAGACCTTGTGTTTAGTGAAGCAAGCTAGGCACTGAAAGACAAATATTATATGACCTTACTGATTTGAATTAGGCAAATAGAGCAGACTCACAGAGCTAGAGACTGGAAGATAGGTTTACAGGAGACAGAAAGGGAGAAGAAGGTTGTGAGCCAATGTTCATATGAGCAAAATCTGTAATATGGTGGAGTCTATAGTTGTTCAGTGGATGGGCATGACAGTGATGCAGTGACAGTATTGTGTTGGGTTGTGCTTGTTTGTTAAGGGTTAGGGTGGGGAGGGTGGGTTGGACTGTCCATGGAACTGGGGGGACAGTTGGGGAGAGAGCAGGTGAACTATGAGGATTTGTGGATATGTGGTTGAAACTACAATGTTGGAAATATTTTTTGGCAATATGGCGTGGAATAGGTACTGGTTTAGGGGCAGGGTGTGGGGGCATTCAGGACAGGGTGCTTCTGGGGCAGACTTCTAGGAAGCGTATGAGTGTTCATCTTGTAATAGTTTGTTGTATCAATGAGTGGAGACCCACATAATGAACAGAAAGGTGTCAGAACTATAGCAGTTTAATATTATTGATGAATTCCAAAAAGAAATATTGGATTATGTTTGTAAACTGGTCTTTTTCTCTGGGCATATTAGAGTGTATTGGATTCAGAGGTTTTACTTTTACTTAATTAAATTATGATTAGGGCTTTGAATGGGCCATGTCAGTAGGGCATTGAGTCCCCACCCCTTTGTGGTTGGGGCTTACAGATAAAAGACATGGCTAAGGACAGAGTTGGAGTTCTGATGCTGAGTTTTGAGTTGGAGCCTGGGAAGTGACACAACACACAGAAGAACACAGAGGAATAGAGATGGCTTTTAGACATGGCAGAAGCCCTGAGGAGAGAGACAGAGCCATTCGCCTGGTAGTGTACAGCTGGCCTGGGGAGAGAGACAAAGCCTAGAGACCCTCATAGACCACGGCTGATCTTGTAGAGAAAAACAGAGGAGCTGGGCCCAGAGAGAAGCAAGCCCCAGGAAGAGTGGAACCCAGGAAGCCTGAATCCTCACAGATATCAACAGACATCTTACTCCAACACATGGCAATAGACTTTGGTGAAGGAACTAACTTACGCTTAATGGCATGGTAACTGTAAGCTTCTACCCCAAATAAATACACTTTATAAAAGCAAACAGGTTTCTGGCATTTTGCATCAGGACCCCTTTGACTGACTAATACAGATTCCCATCTGGGGGAGTCCTGCTATATTCTCAGTTAGAAGAGTGGGAGTCTCTTGAGAGCTTAGGCAGTGCCTGGGGAAAACAGGCCAGTATGTCAAGCCCTCAATGTTGTTGCAAGTAACTATGAATCCTGTTCTTCAAGGAGTGAAGATTGGTGGTTTCCATGGGTCCCAAGGGGAGGGGGAGGGAGGATGAAAATAGATGAAACATGGGGCAGTTTGGGGGTGACTGAATTGTTCTACATGATCTTGCAATGATGGATACAGGCCATGTTAAATTTTATGAAAATTTATAAAAGTGCATGGTCCAAAATGTAAGCCATAAAATAGATCATTGACAATGGTTAGTAGCAATGTTTCAATATTTGAACATCAATTATAACAAATGTACCATTCACATGTAAAATGTTATTAATAAGGGAAAGGGGAATGGGGGAGGAATTTGGGTATATGGGAATCTACTATATTATGTATGAGACTTTCCTGTAACCTAAAGCTTCTTTGAAGACAAAATGAAACAAAAAATAAGACACTGGAGGAATAAATGTAAGAAAATGTCATTGTACATACAAGACAACAGATCTTACAGTGATGAAAGACATAATGTCAAAAAAAATTTGTTTCTATTTTTTATTTTTATTATTTCAAAACTATTTTTAATTTTTAAAAATATATATTTAAAATTATTATTTCATTTTCTTATTAGTTGTAATTAGTTATTTTGTTGACTTAATTTTTGAAGACATTTTGGATCACAGAAAGGTTACAACTCTGGCAGGGAAGGATCATTGGTTCAGGGTGTCAGTCATGGTGGATGCATGGGAACAGGTTTACTTGGGGCATACCTATAGGGCATATGAATGTTTTCAAGTGTTCATGGGGCATTGTCACAGTGGGTGGAGATTCACACAATAACCTTAGGAATATCGAATTCCTATCCTGAGGAGCTAGCTCTGCCACATTCTCTATGGGTACAGCAAAAAGCCCTTGAGCACAGGGGCAGTGACTAGTGAAAGAGGATGGATCATTGATGGGCCCTTGATATTGATGACTGTACAATGAACCTTTACTTTTGAAATTGAAACTTAGCATATAAATACATTACCTTCCCCCCAGTATGGGACATGACCCCTGGGGATGAGGCCCCCCCTGGAAGCGAGGGATTACTACCAAGCACCAACTAGCAATACAACTGGAAAAAGACCTTGACCAAAGAGGGAAAGGTTAAAGACAAATGTATATATATGGCTAAGAGACTTCAAAATGAGTTGGGTGATCATTCCAAAGGTTACTTTTATGCCTGTCTCAGCAGGGTCTCATTGACTGCCAAAGTAAATATTTCCTCAAATAGTGGGGCTCCTGAGGGCTCTGGAGACATACAGACACTATAGGCAGGGCAGACAGCTCAGGAGTTTGGTTCCCTGCCAGCGGGCCCTACTTTGGAATTTATGTTCCCCAGTGTGACAAAGTTGGACTCAGTTGTGTTTTCCCTACACATGGCTCTTCTGCCCCTTCTATTTGAACCTATAGTTAATACTAGATTTCATAGGTTTATGTCCAAGAATCTTAATTCTTTGGGCTGTCCACGTGCCAGTTGGGTCCTGAATCACAACAGAGTTGCAACACCTACTCTCCAGTTCATTGGACTCACCCAGGACAACTAACAGGGAGATGATGGTGGACAACACCCATCTCAAGGAACAGAGAGAGTCTGCAACTACAAATAAGATAGTCCCATCCATCTGCCGCATGGGATCTAAGCCCTCTCTCAATTAGAGGCAGAGTGGGCATCACCATCCCAGAATCCTTAGGACTGGGGAATGTATGATGGACTAGAGTAGACTTACTGGTATTCTAGCATAGACTTATTGTGATTCTAGCAATGGAAGAACTTTTATCATTGATGTGTGGACAGTGGCCACTGGAGGTTCTGAGGGTAGGGAGAGGGAAAAACAGGTGTAATATGGGGACATTTTTGGGACTTGGTAATTGTCCTGGCTGACATTGCAATGACAGACACAAGCCATTATATATCTTGTCATGACATACAAAATTGTGTAGGAAAGAGTGTAAACTACAATGTAAACTACAATCCATGCTTAGTGGCCATGCTTCAAAATGTGTTCATGAATTGTAACAAATGTTAACAAATGTTAATTTGAGAAAATGTGGGAGAGCTAGGGAGTGGGGCATATGGGAATCCCATATATTTTTAATGTAACATTTATGTAATTAAGGTATCTTTAAAAAAATAAATATATATATAAATATAAAAAATTTAAAAATGCTACATACACATTAAACAGCATCATCCATTCTCAACCCACCTTCTGTTTCCTAGTAACTTATACTCTAGAGTTTACCTCTGTGAGTTTACTCCATTGTATTTAGTTTATATTATTGAGACCATACAGTATTTATCCTTATAAGTCTAGCTTATTTCTCTCAATGTATTATCCTCTAGGTTCATCCACATTGTCATATGCATCCAATTTCATTTCTTCTTACAGCTGACTAGTATTCCATTTTATGTATATACCACATTTTTTTTATCCATTCATCAGTTGATTGACACTTGGGCTGGTTCCATATTTTAGCAATTGTGAATAATACTGCTATGAACATTGGTATGCAAATGCCAATGTTATGTTTCTTTATGAGATACTTTTATGGTATCATTGAGATGAACATATTGTTTTCTCCTTTGATCTCAGATGTTATTCATGGTTTTGTCTTGATCATCCAAACCATGGCATTCCATGATTTCATCTAAAGTGGAGGGGAAAAGGCCATTCCTTGTGAATTTTTTTTTTTTAAAGATTTTATTTATTTATTCATTTATCCCCCCCCCCTTGCTGCTTGTGCTCACTGGGTCAGCTAACCATGCCGTGCGGGCGGGCTTGCCTTCACCAGGAGGCCCCGGGAACCGAACCCGGGGCCTCCCATATGGTAAACGGGAGCCCTACTGATTGAGCCACAGCCGCTTCCCCCTTGTGAATTTTAATATTTTCTCTTCATTGGATATTTTTTCTCCAAAATTAGCTTGCTGGGAAATTGACTTTCTGGTTTTAAGCTGAGCCTTAACACCTGAAATGCAGTCTGAAGCATGAACTAAGTTGGCCACAGGCATGTGGATGCACACAGCTAGATGCTCATACTCTCTATTGTCTCTTGTGGCCAAGTGGGACAGACAGCCAACTGGGTTGAGTTACCAATCTCTCTATGGCTATGGTTAGCAAATGATCTTCAAGTCTTAGACATAGTGCACAGAATGTTCTAGTAATATAAGGATGGGTGCAAGAGCTTATCAATGCATATAAAAAATCCTAAAAATATATGTCTCACAGAGTTGTAGGGAGGATTGAGCAATATAAAATTTGAAAACACCAAGTGAGTGAAAACTATTATTATACTGTTGATGTTCTTAGAATAGACAATGCAGACTAGAGAATCATTTAATATTAAAAACCTGACATATTTAAGAGCTAGAGCTATGCAATACACTCCTCCTAGGGCTAGATCTTCTACTTACTAAACATGCAACCACGAGTAAGTTTCTCAGGGAATGATGAGGTACCTATCTCAAAGACTGCTGTGAAGTTATATAAGATAATGCATGTAAAGCTTAGAATACCATCTGGCATAGAATAAACTCTTTTTTGTCTGTTGTCATCAGACATGAGAGCTCATGGAGTGACCATACCAGATTGTTACAAAAATGTTATCAACTCACATGTGCAGCTTGTCTTCATTTCTCTTGTGGATGGTAGGATTCTGGGAAAAGGCAGAAATTAGGAGAAAAGAAAGGTCCAGTTCAGTATAATTCTAAAATCTTCTGTGAGTGTTTGATCTCCCTACTAAAAAAATTGACAATGAGGGTGTATTAGTCAGCCAAAGGGGTGCTGATGCTAAGTACCAGAAATCTGTTAAGTTTAATAAAGAGTATTTATTTGGGGTGGAAGCTTACAGTTATCAGGCCATAAAGTTTAAGTTGCTTCCCTCACCAAAGCCTGTTGCCACGTGTTGGAGCAAGATGGTTGCTGATGTCTGCAAGGGTTCAGCCTTCCTCTTCCTCTCAGGGCTCTGTGGTCCCAGCTTCTTCCAATATCAGCTGTAGGCTGGGATAAGTCTCATCTTTCTCCTGGGGCTCATTCCTCTCCTGGCTCAGCTGCTCTGTTCTCTCCACAAGGTCAGCTGTAGACTATCAGGCTCTCTTTCTTCCCAGGCCTCTGCTATGTCTATGTAGCTTTCTCTCTTTCCTCAAGTATCTGCTTCCCTGTGTATTTCCTTCCCAGAGCTCCAGCATTAAAACACTGGCTCCTCTGCCTTGTCATTTTCTCTGAGTCCCCATCCACCAAGGTCATATTGATGTGGCCCAATCAAAGGCTTAATCATAATTTAATCAAGTAAGAGTGGATCCTCTGACTCCAATACAATTTAATGTACCCAGAGGAACAACCAATTTATAAACAAAACCCAATATCTATTTTTGGAATTCATAAATAATGCCAAACTGCTACAGAGAGTGAGATTCTCAGAAAAGTATGGAAGAGATAAATGAAATATGAATACCATGAGAACTAATAAATAATGAGCACTTTTACTTATCAGTCATTCTGCTATGTGTGGTACCTTATCTAAGACTCATGTAATCTACATGAGAAAGATATTATTTCCATTTTACATAAAAGGAAATTTGGCCCAGGTTAAACAGCTAATAATTAGGATTGCTCAGATTAAGGTCCAGAGTGGCCTGATTTCTAATCCTGAGCTCTGTTCATGATGTTATTTTACCTCATCAGATCATCAGACACTGGTGCTGTGATGTGTGCTAACCACTGAATACAATGGGATAGAAAGTACTGGTCACTGGATTGTTTAGGAGCTTTGGTTCTATCACCAGGGACAGGCATGGTTTATTCCTCAGTCAGGGCCTAGGTACAGCAGCTGAAGAGGAAACAGAGGTTGGAGAAAAATGAACATCTCCTTATCCTTGGTAACCTGCATAAACACGATTTAGAGAGCTTTGATTTTAGAATTTCTTGATGGCTGCAGGGAGGAAGGAAAAGCTAAGCAGAATATTACACTTATGAACAGACATCCTTTATATGAATGGGCCATGTTAACATATGAGGCAGATTATACTTGAAAGACATGAAACTGGATGTGATTCTCAATTCCCCCACTTCCTAATCATGTGATTCCTGAATGGCAGTTAACTTACCAGAGCCTGGTGAACAGCATTAAATAAAATAGTGTTATTGGGAGAAATACAAAAGACAATATGTGACAACATCATACTAATATATTTTGCATAAAAATACTTGGAAAATATTTTCTGATTTAAATTGATAGAAATATTGTCATGGCCTACTTACCTATTAGTATAAACACAGTTCATTGTCAGTTTTTGAATCCTGGCCAATCTGTGTCATCTTAAGCAAATTTCTCAAATTCTCTATGCCTCAGTTTCCTCTTTTGCAAAATAGAAGATTACAAAAATATGGTTCTTTGGGGAAAGAAGATAAGAATGGCATCATACTTCATGCCAGAACCAATGCAAGCAAGGAGACAGTAGAGTATCATATAAAAGAAAAATTTCTGAAAGAAAAATTTGTCAAGCTGTAAAACACACTGCAAGAATATCTTATAAAATCAGATGCAAAATAAGATGTTTTCTTGCATTCAAAAGCTAAAGGAATTCATCAACAACACACTCACAATAAAAGATAGAGAAGGGGCTCTTCATGCAGAGGGAAAATGATTCTAGATGGAACTATGGATCTCTCCAAAGGAATGAAGATCACCAAAAATGAAAACTGCATGAGAAATGTTTATATGCAGAATTTTCATTGAAAATGTCATGCTCACCAATCTCCCTTGTAAAATATACCTATCGGATGATATGAAACTTTGTATGGAGGAGGTCTCCAATTCCATTATTTCTTCCTCAGCCTCTAATGTGTCTCGGTTGCAACCTTGCCAGGAATCACCTGGGCTACTGTAATTGCACTTTGATTTTAGGTTGTTCCTTTGCTTAAAGAGAATAAGGATTATAGGAAATTGCTAAAAAATTGGAATTGATGATAAAATGAATATGTAGAAGAGGGAAGTGTCTAGAGCATCTAGAAAATTTTCTCAGTAAGCATTGAATACTGTATTAGTCAGCCAAAGGGGTGCTAATGTAAAATACCAAAAATGGGTTGGTCTTTATAAAGGGTATTTATTTGGGGTAGAAGTCCACAGATACCAGACCATAAAGCGTTAAGTTTCTTCTCCCACCAATGTTCATTGCCACGTGTTGGAGCAAGACAGCTGCCGGCATTTGCCAGGGTTCAGGCTTCTGGGTTCCTCTCTTCCCGGGCTGCGTTTCTCTCCGGGCTTAGCTCCTGTTTCCTCCACAAGGTCAGCTGTAGACGATCAGGCAAACGGCTTGCTTTTCTTCTCCTGGGGCCTTCTTTCCAACATCAAAACTGCTTCTCAAAAAGACTGCCTCTCAAAAGACTGCTTCAACTGTCCTTTGCCTTGCCTTTTATATTCGATTCCCCACCCACCAAGGGGTGGTGCTAAACACCCTAATCCAAACCTAATCATGCCTAGATTAACAGATCAGTTTACAAGCATGATTCAATTATATTTTTGGAATTCATGATTACATCAAACTGCCACAAATACTGAGTTGATATTGGAGTTCTTAATTGTTGGCACCCAAAAGTCAATGACTGTATTGTTTTCTTCAACACTGCCTTCCATCTTACGTAAAAAAGAAAAAGGCAGTATATAAACTTATGGTTAAAATGCTTCATTTAGTGTAGTGTTTGATATTGAAGAAGAAAAAGCCTGTAATTTAACTTTATTTTTAAGGATTGCTATCTATCCATTTTACATTATTTGAGTGTCAAGATAAATGCAAACTTTATATCAATCTGTTTTGCAGTTTCCTACATGAACAAAGCCATCTCATCCACAGGAACGATTTTTACCATCCACTTTGTTGCTTTCTCTAAAGAGGCCTATGATTTTCATCACTTATGCACCTGTATCTAAGAGATCCACAATTGTTTGCATCCCCCTTTCCCCATCCACACTAATGGGGACATAGGGCTTCTCATCCCTGGTAGGGACCCAAATTCCTTGGCTCCATCCCTAAGCATTGTTTTTGAATGAGTATAATGAGGATACAGGTGATGGGGATGATACTTCCTATCCAATTCATCGTGCTCATCATCAGAATTGTCTTCCTTGCCATCCTGGATTATGCATAAATTGTCCTTAGCAACCCATGTGTTCCTCTTTCCCAGGCTGCATCTGGTGCTTGTCCCACAGCTCTGCAGAGCTGTAACCTTTTCCAGGCATATGATCCTTCTTCCTCCTACTCTTTTATGCAGTGTAACAGGGCCTTAATTTCTTACTTAGAGAGACCACTTTCTGCCCCATAATATTGGCAGCTTTTGTATAGGGAATCAATCCAATTCTTCTTTGTCTATCACCTCCTTTGGTAAGCAATAACATATTGCCTTGTGGGTAAGCTGATTCTGTCCCCTCCTTTGTCTCTCTGGGGTAGTTCTTTTGTGTTCTTTTATGGCATTGCTGGCACAGCTTCCCATTGCTGGGCTTCAATCTTCCTGGACACCTCAGTGAAAATGACTGCTACTGTGATGCTAATTCCACCCCAAAGCAAGTCATTGAGATGGATCTTTTCTATCACTACAAGTCTTTGCCCCTTTTAAAACTGGATTGCTTGATCTTTTATTATTGAGTTATATGATCTCTTTATATAGCGTGGAAATTGAGCTCTTTTCGGATATGTGATTTCCAAATATTTTCTCCCATTGAGTGGGTTAACTTTTCAAACCGTCTTGACAAAGTTCTTTGGAGCACAAAAATTTAAGTTTTAGGAGATCCCATTTATCCATTTTTCTTTTGTTACCTAGGCTTTAGTGCAAGATTTAAGAAATCACCACATACCACCAGGACTTAAAGACGTTTCTCTATATTTTCTTCTAGGAGTTTTATGCTTCTTGCTTTTATATTTAGGACAATATGTTTTGAGTTAATTTTTATGTAAAGTGTGAGGTAGGGATACTTTCTTTGGGGTATGGATATCCAGATCTCCCAGCACCATATGTTGACTAGAATGCTCTGCCCCAGCTGGGTGGGTTTGATAACCTTGTCAAAAATCACTTGCCCATTGATGTAAGGATCTGTTTCTGAAACATCAATTCAATACCATTGGTCTATATGTCTGTCTTTATGCCAGTCCCATACTGTTTCTTTTTTATCACTGTAGCTATGTAATGATTTAAAGTGTGAAATTGAGAGTCCTCTAACATTGTTCTTCCTTTTTAAGATGTTTATGGGTATTTGGGGCCCATTACACTTCCCAATAAATTTGCTAATTGCGTGTTTTATTTGTTTTAAAAAGGCTATTGGAATTTTTGTCAGGATTGCACTGAATCTGTATATCAATTTGGGTAGAATTGACATCTTAAAGATATTTAGTCTTTCCATTCAGGAACATGGAACATTTTCTCATTTATTTAGGTCTTTTTTATTTCTTTTAGCAGTGCACTGTAGTTTTCTGAAAGCAAGTACTTTACATCCTTAGTTAAATTTATTCCTGAATATTTTATTATTTTTGTAGCTATTATAAACAGAATTTTTTCTGGACTTTCTCCTCAGATTGCTCATTACTACTATATAGAAACAATACTGATTTTTGCATATTAATCTTGTATCCTGTCACTCTGCTGAATTCATTTCTTAATTTTAGTAGCTTTCTTGTACATTTTTTGGGATTTTCTAGGTACAGGACCATATTACCTGCAAATAGTGAAAGTTTTACTTCTTCCTTTCCAGTTTGCATGCCTTTAATTTCTTTTTCTTGCCTGACTGCTCTAGCTAGAACCTCTACCACTATATTGAACAACAGTGGTGACAGTAGGCATCTCAGTCTTGTTCCTTAACTCATTGGGAATTCTTTCAGTCTTTCACCATTTAGTGTAATGTTACTTGTGGGTTTTTCATATATGTCCTATACCGTGTTGAGAAAGTTTCCTTCTATATGTATCTTTTGGAATGTTTTTTTTTTAATCAAGGAAAGGTGCTGGATTTTGTCAAATGACTTTTCTACATCAATCAAGAGGATCATGTGATTTTTCTTTGATTTATTAATGTGGTGTATTATGCTGGTTGATTTTATTGTGTTGAACCACCCTTGCATTCCTGGGATAAAACCCACTTGATGATGATGAATAATTCTTTTAATGTATGGTTGGATTCATTTTATGAGATTTTGTTTTTTTTTAAAGGATTTTTGCATCTGTTTTCATTAGGGAAATGGGTGTATAACTTTTTTTTAAATAATATCTTTATCTGGCTTTGGAATTAGGGAGGGTGGCATCAACTTCATGGAATGAGCTTGGTAGATTTCCTTCCTGTTCAATTTTTTGGAAAAATTTGGGTAAAATTGGTATTAAACCTTGAACACTTTGTAGAATGCACCTGTGAAGCCATCTGGTCCTGGGCTTTTCATTTTGGGGAGTTGTTTGTTGACTGTTTCAATCTCTTGGCTTGTGATTGGTTTGTTCAAGTCTTCCTTTTCTTCTAGGGTCATTGTAGGTCATTTGTATGTTCCTAGGAATTTTTCCATTTGATCTACATTATCTAGTTTGTTAAGATACAGTTGATCATAGTATCTTCTTATGATCTGTTTCATTTCTGTGGTGGTCATTTTCATTTCTGATTTCATTTATTTGTAGATTATCTGTTTTCCTTTGTCAGTCTAGCTATGTGTTCATCAATTTTATTGATCTTAAAGAGCCACTTTTTGGTTTTATTAGTTCTCTACTGTTTTTTGTTTGTTTGTTTGTTTGTTTTCTGTTTCATTTATTTCTGTTCTGACCTTTGTTACTTCATTCCTTCTGCTTGCTTTGGACATAGTTTTCTGTTCTTTTACTAGTTCCTCCATCTGTTTAATTAGGTCATTGATTTTAGCTCTTCTTTTAAATGTAAGCATCTAGGGCTATAAATTTCCCTCTCAGCACTGCTTTTGCTGCACCCCATTGGTTCTAATATGTTTTGATCTCATTTTAACTCATCTTGAGATATTTATTGATTTCTCCAGCAATTTTTTCTTTCACCCACTAATCATTTGAGTATGTTGTCTAATCTCCATACATTTGTGAATTTTTCCTTTTTCTTCCCATTGACTTCTAGCTATATTCCATTATGATCAGAGAAAGTGTTTTGTATATTTTTTATCTTTTCAAATGTATTGAGGTCTGCTTTGTGACCCAGCATATGGTATACCCTGGTGAAAGACCCATGAGCACTTGAGAAGAATGTATAACCTGCTGTCTTGGGGTGCAATGTTCTGTATATGCCTAAGTTTGCTTTATGTGTCATATTCCCAGCTTTCTTTTTCTCTATTGATCCTCTGCCCAGATGACCTATCGAATGCAGAGAGTCATGTATTGAAATTTCCAACTATTATTGTAGAGATGTCAATTTCTTCCTTCAGTTTTGCCAGTGTTTTCCTCATGTACTTTGGGGCATCCTAGTTAGGTGCATATATATTTATGATTATTATTTCTTTCTGGTGAATTGCCCCTTTTATTAGTATATAAGGGCATTCCCTATCTCTAGTAACAGCTTTGCTTTTAAAGTCTAATTCATAAAAGTATATCTAACCTAGCTTTTTTTTTTTGGGGGGGGGTGTTACTGTATGCATGAAATACCTTTTGCCAGCCTTTCAGTTTCAATCTATTTGTATCCTTAGGTCTGAGTTTAGTCTCTTGTAGACAGCATATAGTTGGCTAATATTTTCTTATCTATTCTACCTGTCTATGTCTTTTGATTGGTGAATTTAATCCATTAACGTTCAATATTATTGTAAAAGCTGTTCTCTCATTTTGATCTTTGGGTTTCATTTTTCACATCTTGTTTTCACCTCTCTTTTTACACTTTTAATTACTTTTAGTGATATAATCCTCATTTCTAGACTCTCTTCTAAGCCTGTATCTCCAGACTGTAGCACTCCCTTTAGTATTTCCTGCAAAGCTTGTCTCTGCATTATGTACTCTCAATTTCTGTTTATCTGTGAATATTCTAAATGAACCCTGTTTTGAAAGACAATTTTGCTAGATATAAAATTCTTGGCTGGCAGTTTTTCTATTGCAGCATATTAAATATATCAAGCCACTGCTTTCTTTTCTCCATGGTTTCTGATGAGAATTCAGTACTTAATCTTATTGGGCATCCCCTGTATGCGATGAATATCTTTTATTGCTGCTCTTAGGATTCTCTTTATCTTTGGCATTTGAAATTCTGATTAGTATGTGTCTCCCAGTAGGTGTTTTTGGATTTATTAAGGTGAGATTGTGTTGTGCTTCTTGGACATGGATATCTATTTCCTTAAATATGTTTGGGAAATTTTCTACCAATATTTCTTCAAATATTCCTTCTGCCCCTTTTCCCTTCTCTTCTTCTTCGGTGACACCCATGATGCCTATGTTTCTATGTCTCTTGCTGTCATTTATTTCCCTCTGTCCCTGTTCAGTTTTTTCATTCTTTTCTTTATCTCTTCTTTCATATGGTCACTTTCATAGGTCCTGTCTTCCAACTCACTGATCCTTCCTTCTGCCTCTCCAAATCTTTTTATATGCATCCACTGCATTTTTTTTTTAAAGATTTTTTTAATTTATTCATTTATCCCCCCCTTGCTGTTTGTGCTCACTGGGTCAGCTAACCACGCCGTGCGGGCGGGCTTGCCTTCACCAGGAGGCCCCGGGAACTGAACCCGGGGCCTCCCACATGGTAAACGGGAGCCCTACTGATTGAGCCACAGCCGCTTCCCCTGCATTTTTTATTTTATTTGTAACTTTCGTTCCCTTAAGATGTGATATTTTTCAATGCATGCCTTCAAATTCTTTATTCTTCCTCAGTATCTTCTTGATGTTATTATCTCTTTAGCCATATCATTGAATTTATTAAGGAGATTTGTTTGAACATACATGGTTAGTTGTCTCAACTCTTTTACATTATCTCAAGGCTTAGTTTGATCCTTTGACTGGGCCATAACTTCCTGTTTCTTGGTATGGATTGTACCTTTTTTTGGTGTCTCAGCATCTGATTTACTAGATGTTTTTATTCTTGGTATCTTTTCTCTCTTTAGTCTAGGGCTACTTGATTGGCTTTGTGTTACAGCCCCTATTTAATACTTAGTTCAACTTAATTTGAAACTTTATTAGTGGCTTGTGTTTAGCCAATCTGAAATTTTTTCAGCTCTGTTTCTTGTCCCTTATTCGTTGCTGGTTGCAGAATTTGAGTCAAAGATGTGGTTGTTACTGTAAGCCATGGAGGCTGAAGGTGCCCACTTCCCCAGGAACTGATAAAGATTCTCCCACCTTTCTCCCATGCCAGGGATGGCAACAAAGCCACAGCATTGTTCAATAATCAATGCAGGCCAAGAGTGTATGTAGTTGCTTAGAGAGACTGATAGAGCTTCACATGCCTTCCTCCCCTGCCTCAGGCAGGGTTGGGGCTGGTGTGCACAGAAAACTAAGCCATGCAAGTCAAACTGACCACAGTTGCCCAGGTAGACTGATGAAGCACTGGGAACCCTTCTCCTCTGCCAAAGGTGGGAATGGAGCCTCCAGTGTGCCCAGTAATCTAGTTCATGTGAGCCAAAAGCAGCTGCAATTGCCTGGTGAAGGGGAGGGAGCATGGTCCCTCCTCCTGACCTGTCAGGGGTGAGGATGGAGTCAGAGGTGTGTCCAACAGTCTAGCCCATGCAGGCTGTCACTGGCTACAGTTGCCCAGAGAGTACTTTCCCTTCTGCCTTGTCATGGTTGGGGATGGAATTACAGGACTGCCCAACACTCTAGTCCATGTGGGCCAAAAATACATGCAATTGCCCAGAAAGGTTGAGGAGGTACCACCCCCCTCCTATCCTATTGAGGAGATAACCCCCCCCCCTCCTATCCTATTGAGGTTTCTCACCATTCTAGTCCATCGTGTGCCAAAAGTGACTGCAGTTGCCTGGAGAGGCTGAGGGTGCACTATCCTTCCTCCTTCCCTGTCAGGGGCAGGGATGGTGCCAATGATGTGTCTAACCTGGGCCATGCAAGCCAAATGGACCTGCAGTTGCCATGAGGTTGGGGAAATCCTGACCCCACCTGTCTTACTGGGCACAGAGATGGAACCTCAACTATGTCCAAATAATCTTGTTCATGCAGGCAAAAAGTAGCTGAAGTTGCCCTGAGAGGAATAGGGAGCTCTGTCTCTCCTCCTCCTCTGTCAGAGTTGGAGATGTAGCCACATATGTGTTTAAAAATCTAATTCATGCAGGCTGAAAGTGCTTGCTGTTGTCCAGAGAGGCTGGTGCAGGTCATTCCAGCTTCTTCCCTGCTGGAAGTGGGGCTGGAGCCTAGACTTGGGCTGCAATCTGACCTGGGTGGAAAGAAGCTGGTTCCTACCTTCACTTTGATTTTTAATCAGCCCTGCTTCCCCTCATGTCAGGGGTGGAGTTAAAATGGAGGCCACTGGCCTCTTTCTGATGTGGACAGTTTCAATCTTTAGCTGTTTGGATTGGACTTTAGCCAAATGAATTTACTAACAATAGCTGAAATCAGTGCCCAATCACCTCTTTCTCCTCCATTTATGGGAAATGGAGCTTCTAACTCCTGCCAGGGAATAGGTTCTGAGGCAGCTTGCACTGCCAACCAGGGGTTGGGCACTGACATCAACAGTATAGAGTGCTCTACTCACAAATCTTTACTTCAGATGGACAGTCTCCTCTTTCTTTTCCCCCAAGGATTTTGCAGGTTGTTTATCTGGTCTCCTGGGTCTCCCAAGCCAGTGATTTAGATACCTGTGGCTGTTTACTAACTGCTCTGTAGGATAAGCTTTCTCTTGGAGCTCCATATTTTGCTGCCATCATGCCATCTTTCCTATCCATGGATTTTAATAACTGATATTCCATGTCACTATTTAAAAATTCAAATATTACGTGTATTTTTACAGTATAGATTTAAAATTCTGTGAGAAGAAAATGAAAACTTCGAAAAGTATGCAATCAAATTTATCTGTTCATCTAATTTGTAACCTTTATGTCACTTCCTCCTTTCTCCTCCAAGTCATGACAAACTTTTAAAAAAATTATTCTAACTGCTTTGAATAAAAGGGGATCTTTATAATCAAAACACAGTTGTAAAAGCCTATTGTATTATCAGATCATTCTTCTGAATGATGTCACATCTCTCTTTCTAAAAAAGATAGTATTCCATTATCAAAAAAGGCATAAATGCCCCACTTAGATCTAGGGTGACTGTACCTTGGGAACCTAAAGAAACAAGAAAGTGAACTAGAACCAGGTCAGCTGATAGAATGAAAAAACATATAAATACATATATGAAAATATACTTAGAAGATTTTTGCCATCTTTGTTAAATATGCATCTTCTAATATTAAATCAAGGTAGGATGATTTAGATAAGCAGTATGAAGAGTAAATATTATCTGCCTCATTTTAATTGCAGTCACCATACTGTC
Organism: Tolypeutes matacus; assembly: GCA_026826555.1. Classification (NCBI taxonomy): domain Eukaryota; kingdom Metazoa; phylum Chordata; class Mammalia; order Cingulata; family Chlamyphoridae; genus Tolypeutes; species Tolypeutes matacus. Next base: position 313,348 of record JAKSZT010054271.1, on the reverse strand, counting down.
ATGAATTCATGGTTTGGACAATGAGAAAACATGGCCAAATGGAAAAAATCCATTGAGCATCAGATAACATGCTCCAGAGGGCAACCAACATAGAGGTTGCTGTGGAGGCTGGGGGTCCAGGGCTTAGGCTTGCCTCAAATCACAGATTCTCTGGTGTTATCAATTTTACATATTGAATGTCAGTTGTTTAAAGAGCACTGTCCTTGACCACCTTTTTCCAAATAGGACATTTAAAAACAGATATTTTGTGTAATTTTCCCCATATCCAAGTGCTAAAAAGGCAGAACAGGACTAGAGCTTGGTCTTCTTGCACTGATCTACCAATCTTAAAACTTTATATATACATTTTTCTGTTTGTGGATACAATTACCAAGGAAAAAATTGACACATGAGGTAAAATTCATTTTAAACTATCACTGAATGGAAGTGAATACAATCATAACTAAGGTTCCTTGTGCCAAAAAGTGTTAAGAAGCTACATGGGACTTTTCACTCAGTTAAAACAGAGAAATTAAATAATATACATTGCTAGATTTATCAATTTGCTCCTGACTTTTGCAGACTGTGATTTGATAGTAAGGATAAATGAGGAATTCTTTAAAATAACTTGTTTTTGTAGAAAGTGTATTGTATCTGCACAGCCATCTTCTCTAGAAGGCTACTTCCATAACTGCTGAGCAAAATATATTGTCTATAAGCAAAATGCTGAAAATATCTTGTCAAAATTTAATTTTCCCCAAAACACAATCTTCCAAATTTACTAGTATCACTGACTTACCAATTATTTTTCTCAATCATAAAGTGAATTTTAAGGCAATTAATTTATGTATGGGATGGTCCTAACACCACTAATAATAACTGGAAATATAAGTTGGCCAGCTTCCATTTTGTTTAATGGAACAAATAAGATTATTTGTTGACCGTCAGTTGGTTTAGTGTTCTAATCAACACAATATTTATCTAGAAGTGTATACTTTGTCATTACTATCTCAAATTGAATTACATAGCAATGTAGGAAATGAGATGAAAATTGTAAAACAAACCCACCTAAACAAAATCAAACAAACATTAGCTTAAATTTGAAAGAATAGGATCATGAAATGTACTCAGATAATACCTTGCCATAACAGAGAAGAAAGACTCTCCAATCTAGAGAAATTTCCATGAAAATATCCAGTAATTAATGAAATGAGGAAACCCTGAGTAACCAGAAACAAAGAGGGAGTCTTATAAGAAAAAACCAAGACAACTTAGGATTCCAGTAAACACAAGATACCATGGTAACATAGAACCTTTGGTCTTTCAAACGTGAAGGAGAGTTTAGAATATTCATAGATGAACAGAGACTGAGAGAGTTTGTAACCAAGAGACCTGCTTTGCAGGAAATACTAAAGGATATTCTACAGCCTGAAAAGCAAAGATAGGAGAGAAAGACTTGGAAGAGAGTCTAGAAATGAACATTATATCAATAAAAGTAACTAAAAATGTTAAAAGAGTGGTGAAAATAAAATATGACAGATAAAACCCAAATATTTAGGAATAAACTTAAACAATGATGTAAAGCACTTGTATTCAGAAAATTGCAACTCATTGTTAAAAGAAGGTGAAAGCAGGCCCGCCCGCACGGCCTGGTTGGCTGACCCGGCGAGCGCAGGCAGCAAGGGGGGGATAAATGAATAAATAAATAAAATCTTTTTTTTAAAAAAAAAAGAAAGAAATTTTAAAAATACCTAAATAATTGGAAGGACATTACAGATTGGAAGACTAAATATCATTAGATGTCAATTCTACTCAAATTGATATACAGATCAATGCAATCCCAATAAAAATTCCACCAGCATTTTAAACATCAATGGAAAACATGATTATCAAATTTTTTGGAAGTGTAAAGGGTCCTGAGTAGCCATAAACTTCTTAGAAAGGAAAAGTGAAGTTGGAGAACTCTTATTTCCAGACTTTAAGTCATATTACCTAGCTACAGTGATAAAAGCAACATGCACTGGCACAAAGGCAGACACATAGACCAATGGAACCAAATTGATGGTTCAGAAACAGACCCTCACATCTATGGTCAAGTGATTTTTGACTAGCCTCTCAAACCCACCCAGCTCAAGCAGAACAGTCCATTCAACAAATGTTGCAGAGAGACCTGGATATCCATAGCAAAAGAAAGAAAGAGGACCCCTATTTCACACCTTATACAAAAATTAACTCAAAATGAATAAAAAACCTAAATATAAAAGCAAGAACCACAAAGCTTCTAGAAGAAAATGTAGGAAAATATCTTCAAGACTTGGTGGTAGGTGGTGGATTCTTAAAGGAGATAAGAGGAGGACTGAGATGGACTACTGATATTCAATGTATGTAGAAGTTTTAATTAGCTTTACTGTAAAAGTGTGGAAATGTACAGAGTTGATGGTAACACATTATAGTGAGTAACAGTTGGTTTATAAATGGGGATGTGGCTGAAAATGGCAGTCTATGGATGTAAATGCCAATTGTCAGAGAGTTAGAGAATAATCCAGGGACTGAATAGCACAGTAAACCCAGAGATGGATGAGAATTGTGGTTGATGGTACAGATGCAAGAGTGTCCTTTGTGAGCTAGAGCAGATGTACATCATTATTGCAGGGTGGTGAGAATGCAGAGAAACATGGGAAAAATACAACTGGAGTGACCTATGGAGTGTGGTTAACAGTAAAAATGTAATATTCTTGCATCTATGCCAAATATGTACTGTGTTGATAATGGGGGAGTATGGAAAATGTGTGCCAAATGTACACTATGGACCTGGTAATAATCAGATGATATTATCTCATAATCTGTAACAAATATTCCACCACAGTGTGGTGTGTTGATAGAGGAGTGTTGTTTGGGAATTATGCACATGTGCATGATTGTTTTGTTCAGTTTACAACTTCCATAATAAAAAAATATATTTAAAAACTAATAATAGAGTGGGTTGGGGGAAAATACACAAAATGTAAGGTAAAGACTCTAATTAGTAGTAAGATTTTGACAATATTCTTTCATAATTTGTAACAAATGTCTCATGAACATGCAAGGTGTTGGTGGAGGGTTGACGTATAGGACCCCTGCATGGTGTTATAAATTTTTGCTTTGTAAGTTCACAACTTTTACTATACACTTATTATTTATGTATTTTCATCAATAAATGATATAAAATAATAATATTAATGGATGGTTTGGGGGAAAACACCTTGGTTAGTAGTAATATTTTGAGGATGCTCTTTATTCATTAGTTAAAAATGTTTAACAGCAATGCAAGTTTTTGTTGGCACTGTGAAGTATGAGAGCCCTATATGATGTTATGTATGTTTGTTTTTTAAGTTCACAACTATTGCAATACACTCATTGTTTACATATGTTCATGTATGAGTGAGACACTTCAATAATTTTTTTAAAAATTCCCTTTCTGTTAAAAAAAAAAATGGAGGGACAGGAAGGTGCTACTCACTATCAGAGGAAGATCTTTGTCAGGGCCTTCCTCATATCCCTCCAAGTCAAAAGTCATGAGCCCTTTCTTTCTTTTCTCAAGTAACTGGCTTCCTTTGAAAGAGGAAGGCCAATCCTGGGTCTCTTAGGCCTGAAAAGCTTTCTTCCTCTTTCCTTCTATTCCTAGGTCTTCTTACCACTTGATATCTATTTTTCTCTAAGCTGTGAATGAATTTTCTTGAGTGGCCTCAGAGATTCTGCAATGTGCACTGAAAATCCCTAAGTGTAGATAGTTTGCTACCACTCAAAGGGAAAAATCACAGTACTTGGGAAAAATGACTGTCCTTAGGACAGGATCCCTTAGTAATTGCTGGTAGAGGAGTCAAGAAGGCACTGCAATAAGTTCTTTGTGGAGATGAGTCTGTGTTGATGAATGACTGTGAAGGCTCAGACATCTAGATGAGACATGCCATGAGTGGATGAATCCTGAGGTTTTCTTAGAAAATGTCCAAGGATTTTGGTGTGAATTGTCATGGTGTCAAGCTGGAAAGGAGTCATTTTACCAAAGGCACAGGCATTCTGGGGACATGCTTCATGAAACAGCACATATAAGGACAGGGCAAGATGGACTTTCCAGGACCTCAGTTGCTCTCTTGATTTTACTTAAATCCTGCTCTTGATGTTTTAGAAGACAAAGGAGTTGTACCATAAAATGAAAAGAATGTACTGTGAATATTAAAATCCCAAAGAAAATGATATCTCATTCCCAATTCTATGTGATAATCATTGGCAAACATTTTCTCAGGAAACCTATTGATATGTTCTAAGTAAATTTCATATATAAATTATATATTTATATAAAATATATACATATTCAATGTATGTATATGCAGGAAAGGCCTATCAATATTGGGGTGATTATAGGAGGTGATTAAGCAGCTTGGGGAAGACAGATGCCATGGCAGGCTTCTGGAAAACAGGTTAGCATCCTAGTACACTGATCTATTACGAACTTGATCCTGTTTTCTTTCATATCTGTTGATGAGATTTATATTTTTTTACTGAAGTTTTGATGAAGCAAACATATAATTGACTAAATAATAGGTCATTATCACTTATACACATTTTTCTATAGATTTGGATTATATATAACATTGTGTATAATAATCCATTTTACCAAGAATAATCACAGGAATATGAAGGATCACCTGGATGATTCCCCTCTTCCACATGGTCTGAACTAGGGTCACTTGATGGAATTCACATGCTATCTGCTCAGGTTTCATAAGCCCTGATATTTTCATTCACATTTCTGCTCCCTTGGGATGGATGACTGAAAGGCTGGCCTCAACTAGTCCTCCCATCCAGACATGTGCTAATGGCCACTGTAGCATGATGGTCTCCGGATGATCAGACTCCTTATCTGTGGCTCAGGAATCCCAAAAATAGTGATCCAAGAGACATGAAGTAGAAGATGCCAGTTTCTCACCTTCTGAATTATAAACCAGGATTGTGAATCTTGCCTCCTCTTCTATTGTTCACAGAAGTCACAAAGCCCACCCAGTTTCAAGTGGAGTGGACACAGCTCCCCACACACACAGGAGGTTCATCTTCATGACATATATACTCAACCAAGGCCCCAATTTTCTCTAGTGATGGCAGCAATTTGCCACAACCTGGGACTCAAGGAGCATAGGCCTAACTGGACTTGGAATAATTACTGTGGTCAGTAATTTGTCTCCTCTAACACAGGTACAAGACGGCATCACCCAAACCCCCACTGTGGTTCTCAGAGCCACTAAATGTGCCAGGACCTGTGGGCTGAACTGTGACCCCATGCACATCACTTTGGGCACATGTTTAAAAGGATACTCACTGCCCATGTCTCACCCTAGCCTGAAATCTTTAATCACCACCAGGGGTGTGTGTGTGTGTGGTGGATTCTGGATAGTTGAAGCGTATATGATTTTGCATTTTCTCCCCTAACCCTTCCAGCTCTTTCCCCCAAGCCAAACAGCAGCATCCATAAATCGTTAAAACTGCAAGTCCCTGTGACTGGTGACTGATCAGTGGATCTTGCACTACAATGTTAACCTGTTTTCCAGAAGGCTGCCATGGCATCTGTCTTCCCCAAACTGTCTAATCACCTCCTATATTCACCCCAGTATTGATTAGCCTTTCCTGCCTTGCAGAACACACTTGTTCCTTTAGGATCTGTTTCCTGTCATTTTGGTTCGTGAGTGATGCACTTCATTCCTTAGAAAACAGCTCCCTTTCCCCTGCTGCACATTGACATGCCTCATTAAAACAAACAAACAAACAAACAAACAAACAAACAAACAAACAACAACAAAAAAAAACTCCTCTGGTGGTGAGTGCAGATGTCAAGCCTGGGCTGTGCCATCTCTTCTCCCACCACCAAGGATGTGGACTTGGCCAGGACTAGGCTTGGAATCATCTCATCTTCCCACTGCCAAAGATTAGGACCCCATGTAAGCCCCCTAAATATATGCTCATTACTCACCAAGTCAGACTTGTACAAGTCTTTCTTTGGTCTGACATCTCAACCAGTTTGGCAGGAAGAGGTATGTATATCCCTTGCAAGATGGCATATGGTTGAAGATTATCTGCCAGTCTTCCCCAGGGCATTATCCCGCAGCAGGATAGGGAGGTTTAAGGGAGGAGATTTGTTAATCCTCCCATTGTTTCTTTTAAGACAAAAGGCTGCCTGAACATCTAGGACCCCATGTTCTGCTACCATACAGGTGAGGCCATCACAAACTGATACAAGGTATGGAGTGGGTTTTGTTGACATGTTTCCTGTCAATAGAAGAGACATTTTTAGCAGAAGAAAAGTATAGGAGTTTGTGGGTTTGGGACTTGCCATCTAGAAGGGCAGCTATGATTTATAGTCATTAACCAATTACTCCAATTAGTCAAGGATATGGGAAAGATATTCCAAGGAAAACTGGAGCTACTGGAGGCTGGCACATATCTGCATACACAACAGTCTGTTTGGTTGTGTGCAGCTGCCATGGTGGAAGCCTAGTCAAGGAAGACTTTGGATAAGCTCATGTGAAGCAAGATTAAGCTTAAGGATGTAAACATAAATGTTTCCTAGGTACCCAGAGAGGGAGATCTTTTTCAGTAAGCAAAATGACAGTTGAAGTTTTTACCATAGGCCCTGAAACATGAGCTGCCAATGAGTGAGCTCTAGGTTTGCAATACTATACATGTGGTCCCCCCATGGGAGCAGGCCATAATGCCAATTATATTTATTTAGGTTTTATTCACATTACCTTGGCAATTATTGCTTCCTTGGACTATTTTTCACACCACAAACTGAGCACTGTTGTTTTTTTAAGAGAACAGAAATGTTTCACTAGCCTGGTGCATAGCACCCTCGAGCACTATGAAACAGCCAATTTGGAGGCAATGTACACTGTAGATCTAGTGATATTGAGCTATTGCTGACCGGCAGATTTGTAATGGTCTTAAACAGCAATGTGTTTCCCTTTACTTTAGGAGCATGCCTAGGAGATGTGGCAGATAGCTTTATTGTTTTAGGGGTGGCAGTGACCCTCTTAGCTGATAACTTAAAAGGAGAGACACCGTGCATGGTACTGGGGGTCTGGTTTAAATGCATAAGGGATTCTGACAACACTGAAGTCCTTAGGAGTTGACAATGATTAGAGAGTGATAAATAATCCATGTTCTGTACTTTTAAGTATAATATGTATATAAAATGTATACTATTTACATATGAACCCAAAAGGTATAGATGTACATCTATTAGTGTGAAGGTCTGAATGAGTAAATATAGCCTACAGTGAATTTGATCCCTTCTAGTGTTACTGGCCCTCAGCCAGCCTTGTTGAATCAGCTGCCTAAAGTGGATGTGTGGTCTGGAGACCAGGGCATTCAGTGTCATGAGAGAGATATTTCAGTTTTTTTCCCTAATTTAAAAAAGTCAGTTTGCTATTATTAATTTTTTATCCACTACAATAAGAATTGTCACAGAATTGTCTCTAAATATATACATTCATACATGCATGCATACATTCCTAACAAGAAATTATAGATCTTTCGAGTGGTTCTGTTTAACTCTTCTGGGTATTTTCTGTGCATGTAAATATGTGTGGGTGAATCCTCTGGAAAAGTCTTCACATGGGAAAGAATCCATCATGCATTATAAAATCCATAAAACACCAAGACAGGGTCAAATATATTTATGGAGGTGTTTGCATTATACTTTTCTGTTGTTCTTGATGAATCAATTCAATTAAAAACTCTCAAAACTGCTTTGTCTTTCATAGATTTCTTGGGAAAATATATATGAAAAAATAAAATAAAATGATGGATGTAGTGACAGAGTACCTGAAAGTAACTTGTTTGTTCACTGTTTCTGGGATACAAAGGAAAGAATTATACGTAAATAAGTAATGAGATGCAAACCTCCTTTGATGACAAATTCTATTTCTTGTGGCCAAGAATATTCTGTTGAAGCAATGAAATACGAAAACCGGTTTCAATTGGTTGGCCAGACCTGTGCAAAAGAAGCCTCTGACTTCACTTCAGCTTGCTTAATTTATTTAATAAAATTCACTCCCTGGGGTGGAGTTATACTAGAGTTTAATTCTGGCAGCCCAAAGCTTAGGTTGGAAATGAGAAAATCACGGAGTCTTCCACCACCTACCTTCCTCTATGTTTAAAATGTTGGTCAAAATCCAGCATGAGTGCCCATTTTATGGACACATTCTGTCCATTATCCCCTTCATCACATTTATGGGGGTCATCCAAGACTGGATACCCCACCAAAGATGCCCATTTTTTTCCTACCCTCACACTGAGGATGGGGCTTTCCTGCAGCTCTGCAGGATCATCTGACCCCATATAGATGCCCAGTCTCTCACTCCCCTCTGCCATCTGTGCCAGTCCTGAAACCCATTCCATGAAGATCCTCAACCAGGACCCAATACCAAGCAGATGGTCAAAGGACACGCCCTGATAGTCTGAGGTGGGAACTGAGCTTAAACAGTCCAGGCCAGTCTCCAAAGCTGGCACCAGCCTTCTTGACCAGTGGAAAGAAGGAGCCACCAATTACAAGACTGCACCCAATCTCCAGCAAAACAGGGATTGGTTCTTAGAAGTCTTGAGCAGGCAAAGAGACAGTAGGCTGAGTCAATGGCTGCTAAGGCCAGTGGGCTGTTGGTGCCAGACCAATAAGGAATGAGATTGGTCTGTTACTAGGCAGAAACTGTAAGTAAAAAATAGTAAGTAACTCATAAAAGAGAAGAGTTAGAAAAATGGATTTCCTTCCACTCTGCACAGGCAGGTATCTGTCCCCTTCTCTACCCCAGCTTTGCACTAGATGGAAAAGACAAGATAGAGGCTGTGAACTTGTAGACACAGGATTAGGTGAGGTGGGGGTGAGAAACCCACTGAAAGTGGAGCCCCTAAGAAACCTGTAGACTGAGCTCACCTCCTGCTGCCCTTCTTAATTTCAAAAATGCTGGTAGCCAGGCTCAGTACACAGAGGTAGGAGTCTGGAGGATACTTTTCTGGAAATATGAAGTTGCCCAAGGCAAAGGCCTCAGATACATGTGGGTCCACACCCAGCAAACCCCCAGGGGACCTGAGAAAGACAGGTCCCACCCAGGCTCAAAGAGCCCCACTCAACTGTACCCCACCAAACTCAGAGATGTGAAAGGGTGGCCAGGACCACCAGATACTTGAGGACAGCCTCTGGCCTGAAAGGTGGAGAACAAAACTCTCACTAAAGAGATGGAAGGAAGGAACACACAGAGACATCAGTAGCCCATAGGTCTCTGCAGAACAAGACCTAGAGCTGAGCCCTTCTCTGTCTCCACTCCTTCCACCATACCCCCACTGCATACCCATCCACCATACCCATCCAATGCAGCAATTAACATCCTCACCTTAAAGAGTCCCTGTTAGTTTCTCCACCTGTTCTTCCTGCTATACCTTTTTCCCCATATCGCAGCCACGGTTCCCTTAAATTAAACTCTTTACCCTTGTGACAGCATTTACCTCCCACCCCACTGGCCACCATTCACTCACTGCATTTAGTCTTCTCAGGCCTCTGGCTAATCCTCAAACAGAACCCTCTCTCACTTACTTCATAGCCATCATCTGTCCTGTGCCAAATCCTGCAGGGATTATCCCCAAGTTGGTACACTGTTCAGATGTCCCTGCTTTACAGGGATTTCCTGGCCTCTCCTCCCAAGCCCCCCAGTCCCACACTCATCACTCCTGCCTTACCTTGTGCATTCTTCTCCTTTACTTTATCCTCACATGACATCCTCTGTGCTGTTAAATTTCCCTATTCAGTATCTACCTCCCTCCAAATATCAACTCCATGAAGACAGGAACATTCTTTCTTATCTTTACCATTCTATACCCAGATCAAGCTCTATTTTGAGGAGAAATCATTTACCTTCTTACAATGATTGTTCTGTCCTTTGTCTTATTTCCCCACCCAACACCCTCAAAGTGTCACGTGCTGCTTTCCTTTCACCATCACTAATAATCCCATCACTATTATTAGTCTATAGGCAAAGTTCCATTTCTGACTGAAACTACTAATTCTGGGTATGCCAGTTCTATCTGTGGGTGGGAAAACCCTGCTGCTCCCTCAGCTTTCCTGTGAGGTATGTCAGATGGTGAGGGAGAGGCATGAGGAGTGGGATGTGGAGATATCTACAACTTGCCCAAGGAAGATTTCTACATGTTCAGGAAACTCTCAGTGCAACACATGGCAGAGAAAGAAAATCATCTATATGTGAACTTGCCAATTTTGTTTTTTAACTTTTCTTATTTTGGAATATAAATATTAAATGACATAAAGTTCTAAGAATACAGTTTACGCCCCAAAATATTTATTTTATTAATGTTTTATCTAATACATATTTAGTTAAAAAATAAAATTGAATTTATTTATTTATGAATTATGACTACTAGGAATTCAACCCTGATAAAAAAGAATTGTTGCTGATGTTTAAATGTCTCTTATGGCTAAACAGTATATACATACAATTAAAATACAATATTTATAAAATATATATAGAATAATAATGTAGAAATAGCTCATTTAAGATCACTTAAGATATAAATAAGCTATAAATAAAACAGAAAATGCTGTTTTGATATATGTAGTTTAATTAAGTTTCAATTTCAGTGAAGGTTTAAATAGTAGGACTTTCTTTGACTACTTGGATATTATTCAAACTTTCTTTGAAAAGAAAGTCCCACATTTCCGTTTGTTATTCTAGAAATGATAGTCTTGTCCTCTAAAAGAAGGAATTGTGCAAGGCTTTGTCCACGTTGAGAAGATGGAGGAATTCCAATCAATGGAGAGGGCCCCATTGGATCTACTGGTCTCCAGGACCTTCAGAGAGAGGCTGGGTGGTTGAACATGGACTGGAGGCTCTAGAGACCTGAATGGAGGGGACGTGACAGCACTGCCTTAACTCCCACACCCAACCCTGGGGGAAGGCCATCAGAGAGTGGATGGGAGCCACACATTGTGTTTGGAAAGGCCTTGTGCTGTGGTGGTTCTTATGACCCTGTTGAGAGAATTCAGTGTATCTAGTGTCTCCATTATCACCTCATCTACTTTGGAGCCTTTGGTTCTCTCTTCCTTTAGTTTATGTGCCAGTGAAGTTAATCTCATCAACATCTATTTCAATCTCTTTGTGTATCTGTAGGTATCTATAAGGCTGTGTATTATTAAAGTCTCTTTCTTTAGCCTGGTATCTAAAGATGGCACAGCCTCTGGAAAACTCTGTGAACAAACTAATCCTGTCAAAGAGCTGGCATTACACTTCAATCAGTGCAGCCAGTGTGTCAGCAGTCTAATTTTGCCTTATATAAATCTGGTTTCTTCTAACAGACTAGACAAGTCTTAACAACAATAAGGGACCCACCAGTAAGCTGTTGACAGATGGAGGTTGTGGAATGTGAGTCCTGGACTCATGTCCTTTGGCACCAGCTCCATCACAACCTCTTGCAGATTATCAATGATCTGCCCAATGTCAGGCATGAGGTTCACAGCCCCTCTATGGCACTGTAGTCACCCACAAACTCTGCCCAGTTACCATGGATCTGTCAGCCACAACAAACCACAGAGAACTCCTCAGGATTCCACCTGGAACACAAAGGAACTGGTAGCTCGGTCAGGTGATCAGTGAGAGGGTCTGGGGGAAGTGGAGGAGGGGAGATTTAGAATATAAAACTTCATTGTCTCCATTACATTCCAATAATCATTCTATCTGTTCAATTTTTTAAGTGATATAAAGTTAAAATGCAGTGAATTGTGCCAATCTTAACTAAATGACTGTCAAATTTTAAAACTTTTCACTCCCCCATACCCCACAGTATCCAAAAACGCTATCAAGATAGGAATCATTAATTTCCATTAATCTAGAAAATAACTCCTGTACCTTCAAATAATACCCAAACCTATCCATACACTTGCAGCCTCTGTTATCATTTCTGTCACCACACATCATTTTTTGCCACTTTTTGTAATTCCCAAAAATGAAATATATCAGGATACAGTCTTTGGTACATATGTCATTAGCTCAAATAATATTTTGTAATTTATTATTGCTGCTATGTGGATCTCTGCTTTTATCATTGAGTTCTTTGACATTGAATGTTACAAATGTTTATTTATTTTCCTTATGGTGGATTTTTCTGTGGCTTCAAATTTGGAGCCTTAAGAATACAGACATGAATTTCCATGTACAAGACCTTTTTATAAACACATGTTTTCATTTTCCCTGGGTGACTACATGGCAGTAGAAAAGCTTTATTATATGGCGGGTGCATGTGAATATTTTAAAACAACTATTGTAGTATTATTGACATGATGTAAAATTCATAATTTTAAATATACATTTTTTTGTAAGTGCAATGGGCTGCTCCCAGGAACCTGCTCCTCCTCTGGCTCCATGTTTAGGAACCCCACCTGACAAGGGTTCTGGTAACAGCTTTGTCACTTTTCTTGACTTTTCACTTTCCCTCCACCCCACATCCATCCCATCAGCATATCCTGTGTCCCATTATCAGAACAAGTCCACATCTGGCTCCTTCTCTTTGCCTCCACCTTCCTTCCCTGTGCATCACTGCCTATGATGGGACCATAGTTTCCTTTGTCTTTTTGTCCCTTTTGTTTAAGTACATGAGAAGATGTGTACTTTGCTGTTCTGTATGTTGGGCATTAGATTAAATTTATTATTCACAGTGATCAAATATTCAATAACTTCATTATATTTTCTCTGCTTATTCTATCAATTGCTGAGAGTTATGAAAAATGTCCTCAAATCTATGACATTGCACTTCTGTCACTTTTCAAAAGCAATGCTATTCTTTGTGTACATATTGAAAAATGCTCTGTTTCCAGAGCTGATGACAGCCCAACTCTGTGATGAAACTGAGAGACACTGAGTGTACATTTTGGATGGACTGTACAAGGCAAAGGACCATATAACAGAGTGACACCCCGTGGTGAATAATGGACTGTGGTTAACAGTACAAATATGAGAACAATCTCTCATGAACTATAACAACTATACAATTGTAATACATGGTGTTAATAATAGGATGTTTGTGGAAAAGATACAGCAAATATAACTATGGACTATAGAGAGTAGTAGTATTATGATGATGTTCTTTCAGCATTTGTAAAAAATGTGTCACAACAATGTAAGGTGTTGGTGGTAGGGTGATGTATGGGAATCATGTATAGTATGCATGATTGTTTTAATTCACAATTTTTTTAAAAAGTGCTGTTTTCCTGTGAATTCAAATCTTTTTATCATTATGAAAGGGCACTCATTTCTGGTACTTTCCTTAGTATCTCTTTTATTTGATATTGTCAAAGTGAAATAAAATTTACTGTTTTTAAAGTTTTACATGGTATATTGTTTTCCACCTTTTACACTTTGCTGTATGTCTTAGATGAGTGTCTTATATCTATATAGATATATTTGTTTTTAAATCCACATGACAATTTTGATTTTTTAAGAGGAACACTTATATTCATTAACTATAAATGTTAAATTGTATTAAATATAATTCAAAAAATTCAGTAGAAATAGTTATTTAAATCTGCTTTCTTTTCATGTGCTAGTTGTGCTCTCTGTTCTATGTTCTTTTTTTCCTTCCTGAATGCTTTCTTTTGTTCAATTTTTCTCTTCTATTTATTTGGATTAGATATACTATTTTAATATTTTTTTAGATATTAACTCCGAAATTACAACCTTTTTGCTTGCCTTATCAAATCTGACATTAGTTATTCCTTATCAACTTAACAATGTATTTTAAAATACTTAAGATCCATTTATCCATCTTATGAAATATATTATCATGTATTATTAATACTTTATGGATGTTCTAACCCACAGATAACATAATTAATACTTTATCCATTCAATATTCATTGATTTGAATTAGTAATTATTGTTCTTCAATCCATCCTGAAATCTTGAATCTTCTATCTGGGATTATTTTCCTTCTGCCTGAATATTATCCTTTCACATTTCTTTAAAATAAATTGCTGCCTGCAAACTTTCTCAGTTTCTCTGATCTGAAGTGTTTATTTCACCTCATTATGAAGGACTTTTTTTTCAGTATAGAATTCTACATTGGCAGTTACTTTATGATAGCAATGTAAAGATCTCATGCCATTCATTGCCTTCGGTCTTTCATTGTTAGTGTTGGTAGTCAGCTTTTTCATTTATTACACTTTTACTGGTTATATTCTTATTTTCTAGTTATTTTTATGATTTTCTTTCAAGTTTATGGTTATTTGCCTAGGTCTCCATTTATTTTAATTTTTCCTTCTGAATTTTGTTGGGCTTTTTGAGTCTATGAATCAATGTCTCATCAATTTTAGACAATCATTAAAAATTATCTCTGCAAATGTAGGTTCTGCCCTATTCTATGTTTAGTTTCCTTCTAGCACTCCCATCTAAATATATGCTGTAACTTCTTATTACAATCTCTATTATTCTTTCATTAGTAAACTCTCTTCTATATTTTCCATTATTTTTCTAGTTTCATTTTTTTTCATATTTCAAGGCTTCTTCTTCTAGTTCATCATTTTTCTGAAATAATTAAAAAATTTTCTAATTCATTGAGTTCTTCATTATTCAATTGTATTTTTAATATATAAATATATTCCTCTGTGTGACTTTTTAAACTTTCCACCACACTACCCAAATTTTTAAGTTTATCTTTTATGTCTTTGAAGATAATAATTATACTTACTTTACATTCTCCATCTAATATGCCATCATCTGGCATTACCAAGGTATGATTTTGCTGATTCTTACTCATATTATCTTGTTTCCTTTTTTTATCTGGTCATTTTTTATGTGTTTGACATTATGTTTCAAAACTGTAGATATGATGTGAGGCTTAGAGTGGTGCTAATCTCCTTCAGAGGGGACTTCAGTTTGCTTCTTCCAGATCCTGTGGACATCATCAATGGAGGACAAAGTTCATGTAATTTGAAGACATGAGCTTTTAAGTACTCTTTTACTTTTGTTTTACACTTATACCCAAAGAGCAGTCTATCAGGTTACCAACAAAAATCAGTGGATGGCTTGACAAATTTTATTCTTGTTGACCCTGGACTTTGGCATGTGTGTCAATAAAACTTTAGTGTTGTCAAATGCAACTATCAGCTTCTTTGTTTCCTTTCCAACTAGCCAAACACAGGGCATGAGTAACCCTGAATACTGATTCATATTTCTGGATTCCTATCTTTTTCTAGACCTTGACCCAGGAATACCTCACTTAAATAAAGACAAACAAGAATAAATGTTTGTCATACTTATGAAAAAAAGAAAAGAAAAAAGGCTTTGCTGAGGCTTGTTTGCTGCCACCATGGAAACCACATCTGTGAACATGGGATATGACTTCTGAAGGATGGAATACAAATAGTAGAGGAGGGAAGGGGCTACAACTCCTGTGCTTAAGCAGCCCCCTGATGAACTTAGAAGGCTCTTTCTGATCCATGTGCCCTGTGCTATGAACACTGGGTTGGATATATATTCTGCTTGCTAAAAGCAGTGTATTGCTGATGCTAAATAAATTCACCTAAAAACTGGATTTTTCCTTACTAGACAGGGATGAGTGTCACTGAGATGGAGGAGGGAGTACACTTGGTAGGTAAGGACATCCAAGCAAGGAATCAGGCTGGGGGGGTCACATGTTTTAGGGGAAAGGGAAAAGTCACAGATATCCTATTGTGATGTATTCTGACCCTCAGGCAAGGATTGGCCAGACAGGCGGGGGCAGAGATAAAAGCCTGGACCCAGGGTCTGTGCAGACAGAGGATTCTGAGCACAGAGGAAACTACTCTGCTCCTGCTCCTTCTGCTGGCCCTTAGTTCCCTTGACTTCAATGTCATCCCTACTGAGGGCCTGCTCTTACCATGACTCACCTTGGTCCCAGGCACAGACCCAACTCTCCTTCTTTCAATCCACATCCACCTTCTCTTTTTTTGTGGCAGCTAAAGAAAAGAAATGCCAAGGTAAACCCTGTTGGGTCTGGAAAGACATGTCAATATTCACATGCTTATAGCAGTAACAGGGAGAACATCATGAGCTCAGTGAACCTAATATACATTATGGGAATCTCAGAAAGATGTGTGACCACCGGCTGACAAAAATAGATGTGAGATTGTGAGTTAACCAGACATTGTAATCGTATGCAGAACACCAAAGTAGAAAATGTTAACCTGAGGAGGTAGAGATATTAAGAATGATGCAGCTTTCTTCAATCCCAAAAAAGAATGGATTTTATCAGAGCCCTAATAAAAAACATCATCACAGTTTCTGTATCTGTAAAAGAAGAACAGGGAGAAAGGCACACTAAGACTTAGTGCATTTCTTCACCACCAAAACAGAAAAAGGAATATGTAATCCCACATTAGTAATTCTTCATGAAGCAGTAACCAGCAAAAAGTCTGTGTTCTCCTGTGGTACTAAAAATCTACCTAACCAGGCACACTCAGAGCAGTGTGTCATTCACATGGTCCTATCCATGTTGCATGTGCTCTGTGACTCCCTCTGATCTGTGTAAGGAAGACCTCCCAGCACCTGTCCAAAAGTCTGGGGAGGGGGAAGGTGATTGAACATGGAGGGCACAGTGTTTCCTTGCAGTCTCTAAAGGATGTGGAATCCTGTAGATTGTTCTAATATTGTATTGGTAATGCCTTTAACAGATTTCTTTCTCCATTTTTGTCATGAACCCAACAGATTCAGTTACCCTGAACTTTCATCTCTTTGCTTAGGGTCTTCCCTGAATAGCCCTGAGACAGGATCCTCCTCCATATTGTTTTGGTTGGGGTTACAGTGAACACATTCTGACTAAGGTTTGAGATATGAGGTCTTCCAAAGAGTGCCATCTGCTGGAAGATGAAGGAAGTGCATGCAAGGAAAATAAAAGTAAATAAATAGATTTTGGGGGGAGCCTTTGCAGCCTTCCTGTCCAAGGCCTTGGAAGCTTCTATTCAATCCATTACTGGGCGCATGGCCTGGATTTGAGCAAACTAAACAGGTATAATCCAAAGAGCTAAAACAGGTTGAATCGAAAATCAAGCAATCACAGTAAGACATAGCCCCCCACCACTAAATCCCTATGCGAGAGAAATTGAATATCAGAATATCTCACGATCATAATTAGATGCCTAGACATGAGCAAAACATTACAAGCCATACTAAGGAAAAGAAAGCTATCACTCAAGCAAAGGAAGCTATCAAAGCCCCAGATGAGACATATGATTTGAGACAACTAATCATTGATATTCATAAAAATCCAAATCAAATCAAGGAATTGAAAGACAATGACTAAAGAGATAAAGGACATTAATAAGACACTAGGTGAGCAGAAAGAAAAATTAGAAAAATTGAATGGAAAAAAGAGTTTATGGGAATGAAAGACAACATACGAGATAAAAAATACATTAGAAGGATGCGGATGTGGATCCATAAATTGGGTTCCTGTCTACCATATGGGGGGTCTTGGGTTCAATTCTCAAGACCTCCTGGTGAAGGCAAGGTGACCTGCACCTGTGGAGAACTGACAGCCCATGCCTGAAGAGAGCTGATGTGCTCATGCTATCATTCAATTTTTTTTCCATTCTCTCCTCTTTCTTCAATTTCAGCAGTTCTGTCTTATATATTACTTATTCTTTCTTCTATGATTTTGAGTCTGTTGTTGTATGCCTCTAATGTGTGTGTGTTTTAAAGATTTATTTTTATTTATTTATCCCCCCCCACCTCATTGTTGCTTGTGCTTGCTCTCTGCTGTGTCCATTTGCTGTGCATTCTTCTTTGTCTGCTTGTCTCCTTTTGTTGTGTCATCTTGCTGCACCATCTGTGGACACAGGCTGTCAGCATTCTGTGGGTATGGGCCATCAGCTCTCTGCAGACTTAGGCTGTTAGGTCTCCACATGTGCATTTTATTTCTCAGCATTAAACTCTTCTTGTGCATGTCACAGACATCTAAACTGAAATATATCTCAAATTGAAGGTATTAACTTTTCCATACAAGTAAACAATAATCTTCCTCAAGTGTCCAATAGCATCTAGTTGATCTCCAAAAATCTAGAGATTTACCTTTTATGTACCCTCCCAGAACCACACAAACACAAAGGATTACTGATGTTATCTTTACATTGAGCACTATTGTCAACTTTCATTCCTACTCCAATCTCCACAAACATATAGAGTCCAGTATTTCTCTGATACCAAAGCCTAACAAAGGTACCATCAGAATTGCAAATTATGAATATAGAGCAAAAAATCCTTTATATATCACCAGCAAACTGAATTCATAACATTTTGAAAAGATTAAACACAATAACCAAGTCATATTTTTCCCAGGGTTGAAAGTGTGGTTCAACTTATGAAAACCAATGTAATAAATTCATAAATTTATTTCTTAAACCAGGATTACTTCAATAGGGGCAGAAAATGCATTTGGCAAAATATAGCACCAATACTTGTGAAGAACACTCAGAACACTAGGACCAGAAGGGAAATTTCTCAACATGATAAAGGCAATTTATGAAAAACCTACAGCTAACATCAGCCTCTATGGTGAAATACTGAAAGTGTTCCTTCTAAAATTGGGAATAAGTCAAGGATGTCAACTTCTACCACTGCTATTCAGTATTGTACCAGAAGTTATAGCCAGAGCACTTAAGCAAAAAAGAAATAAAAGACATGCAAATTGGAAAGGAAAAATTAAAGCTATCTTTATTTGCAGATGACATGTATATATTCCAAAGAAATCTACAGGAAAATCAATAGAGATAATAAATGAGTTCAAGGTAGCAGTGTAAAAGATAAATACACATGAAAAATTATGTTCCTAAGCACTGGTAATCAAAGAGGAAATTAAGAAAACAATTCCATTTACAATCACATAAAAGGAATAAAATATCTAGGAATATATTTAACCAAGGATATAAAAGACTTGTATATTGAAAACTGGAAAAAACACTGATGAAAGACATTAAGTAAGATGTAAATAAGTAGCAAGGTATTGCAAGTTAATGGAATGGAAAAGTTAGTATTACTAAGATTTCAGTATTATGCAAAGTGATATACAGTTTCAATGCAATCCCCATCAAAATTCCAGCAGCCATTTTTGCAGAAAATTCATGTAGAATTTCAAAATGCCCTGAATATACAAAGAATTTTGAAAAATAAGAGAAAAGTTGAAGGAATTAGAAAAAGAACAAGTCCCCAAAGCAAGCAGGGAAAAGTAAATATAAAAGATTAGAGGAAAGTTAAATGAATTTGAGAATAAAATCTCTAGAAAAAATAAGCAAAACCAAATCTTTTTTTTTTTTTGAGAAGATTAATAAATTGACAAAACCTTAGCTAGACTAATAAAGAAAAAAGAGAGAAGATGCAATTATATAAAATGAAAAATGAGGGAATGGATATCACCACTGATCCCACAGAAACAAAGATTATAAGGGGATACTTTGAAAAATTCTATGCCAACAAATTGGGTAACTTAGATTCAACATAATTTGAAGCTCACCAGGTTATTCCAATGTGAGTCAAACTGAGAATCATTCCACATGTACTACTTAACCAACTTCAATATGCATAAATACTAATTGGGGGCTGTTGCTATTATGCATATTTTGGTGCATCAGGGCTGGGTTTCAACTGAGAGTCTGTATATCTAACAAAATATGGGGCCATGGACACAACTGTGTTACCAAGCTCCTCCTTTCTCTCAGGAAAATGAAATTTGATGAATACTTTAAAGAAAATGTTCCCCCATATTTAGAATCCAAAACACCTGTACAACATTTCATAATTTGGAAAAGTATAACAATGAACAAAATTTAAAAACATATTTACAATGACATTTAATATTCAAATGCCAAGAGAATAATCTCCATAGTAATTTCCTTTAGTGGTGTCTAGGGAGCAAAATCTCTTTTCTCAGGATAGGGAAGATTAAAAAAGATGTATATCCCATGGGTGGTCCTTTACACAAACTCTTGCAAAGTACAGTCAACTGGCTCAACGAATGCAGATGAATTTCTTATCTTCTGATTCACATTATAGTTTTCTATGTAATAACTTATAAAACTGAGTTTGAGGAGTACCATTTTATATTCAACTTCAATGTACATAATTAAAATAGTGTCTGTATGACCATCCCCAGTTTTATCTTGGGTTCCACCATGTTCACACCCACAGCACCTGGGGAAGTGCTGATTCACAAGACACAGCTGTTCCTTGCAGCCTTCCCCTCCTCAGGCCTTCAGTAACCTCTAAGTCATGTGCATATTCTTTGCATGGGATGTTTTTCTTTTTTAGGAGAAACTAGGGCTTGAACCTGGGACCTTGAACATGGGGAGGCATGCTCTCAACCACTGAGCTATTTTGCTTCCCTATTCAGTTTTAAGAAGTCATTTCATAAGGACTTAATTCAAGTCTTCTTCAGGCATGAACCTAGCCTTCAGCTGGGTAATTGGCAGATCTTTATCCAACTTGAGGTGAGTTTTTAAACAAACCTTGGAATTGGCTTCTTTGAAGGTGGGATTCATTTTTTTCAGTCTTTCCAGTGGATTGAGGTCTTCAGGGAGAATGCAAGTGCCAATCCATAACAGTACAGATTTATCTTTAGTCACTTTAGAAATGAAGGCCACCCTATTGTCACTTTGTATAGATATGGGATGTCCAAACCTTGGAATGATTTCTTTAAGTAACACTTTGACTACTCAAGTTTTTTTTCCATTTAGTATGGGAAGGTTTTTATCCAATTAGAGAAGTGTTTACAAACAGTAGCAAATACTTGAAGTTCTCAGTAGCTCTTGGCATTATAGTAAAGTCAGTTTGTCAGTCTTCCCCTCCTCTTAGTTCTCTGTATTGTACTCCTTTGGTTAAGGCTGGAGGCTGAGTTTTAGGGTTAACTTGAGCACAAGATACACACTGATTATATGCTGACTGAATCATTCTGCATAGACTGGGTCCTATGGGGAATTGACTTACCCACCAGAATAGTTTCATGTCCATAATGAGTAAGTATATGGGAAATAAATGGTAGTGGGTTTCACTAGGCTTTCAGGTATGAGTAATTTGTGGTAGTCTTCCCAAAGTTCTACCAGGGAATCTCTTTTCAACCAGCCACTGCCTGTGGCTTGAGTATATTCCCATTCTTTTGCTCTGGCTAAATATTTTTTCCAGCATTGAGGTTTCCCAAATGGCTTTAGGTTAGGGTCTCACCAACTGTGGGGTATTAATGGGTGATCCAGTCTTTCAAGGTGGAGGGGTGTAATAAGAGTTGGTTCTATTTTCCTTGCACCAAATTTAGTGGTTTTATCAGCTAAACAGTTTCTGTTTGCTTCCCTACTATTGGAAGTTTGGTGTCCTCTGCAATGAATGACTGCTAATTCCTTGGGAGAGCATGAAAACTTCAAGCAACTTTACAATGAGATCAACATGCTTTATGTCCTTATTAGCAGCAGTGAGTAATCCCCTTTTTCCAAATGGCTCCATGGGTATGTAACACTACAAAGACATACCAGAGTTTGTATAAATGTTCATTCTTTGCCTGAACTTAACTGGAGGGCTCTCCCAGAGACTATTAGTTCAGCCCTCTGAGCTGAAGTCCCAGGGGCAGGGATCCTGCTTCCCATGATCCATAAAACTATTTTCATCAGGAAATAATTCAAAAGCTGGGATTTTTAGGGTTACATCTGTTAGTCCTGGTGTACTGGAATATATTTCTTTCAGGAGCTGTAAACAGTCATGTTTGGGGTGTATCCACTCTGATTTATCCTAAACTCTTGGAGCAAGGTGGCAGGGTTAAGTTTATTAAGGCCACAATAAGATTGTCTACCAGAGTGGCTTGACCGATCTCCATTTCATTTAAATATTGTAATTATATTATGAGGTGTATAGATGTAAGCTGGAGAGCTTAATGTGAATTTTTCTGTCTCTAGAAGAAGGTCACAAGAAGCTGTGCCTGTGTGAAGACAGGAAGGCCAGCCTTGAGATGCAAGGTCTAGCTGTTTGGACAGTTATTCTATCAGTTGGGTGCTCCTCCAAAGGGTTGAGTTAAAACTCTCAGGGTGATGATGCCTTGCCATTCATGTAAGAACAGGTGGAACTTTTTCTGTTAAGTCTGGCAGTCCTAGAGCTGGGGCAGTAAGTAATTTATTTTTATTTTATTTTTATTTTTTCACTTTATTTTTTACATTTAATAATTGAAAATATAAACCATTAAAAACTAAAAAGTAAACACAGATGAATAAATCTATACATTTCTCAATTAAATGTACTGGAAACATAAAATTTTTTGACTCAAACAATATGTTACACAATATATTTGGTTCATAGTAATGCATTCATACAGTATTTGTTCTTTTGTGTCTAGCTTGCTTAGCTCAACATAATGTCCTCCAGGTTCATCCATGTTGTCATAAGCTTTATGGTTTCATTTCTTCTTAAAGCTGCATAATATTCCATCGTGTGAATAGACCACAGTTTGTTTATCCATATGTCTCTTTTTTTTTTCCTTTTAAAATGTAGTCTTTTTCTTTATTATATTCAGACATATATACAAAAATCACTATGGTCTATTTTAGAATATTTTTAACATCTTGAGAAAGAAACACTATGCCCTTTACCTATCCCCCCTCTTTGCCCATTCCCCACAATCCTAAGGAACCACTAATCTCCTTTCTTTCTCTATAGAGTTTCCTGTTCTGTACTATCATATTAATTGAATCACAAAATTCATGCTCTTTTCTGTTCACACATAAAGGTTTTTATTCTTTTTCTTTTTTGTTTAGCTACAGGGCTGAGGACTGAACCAGGGACCTTGTATGTGGAAAGCTGGAACTCAATCACTAAGCCACATTGGCTCCCCTTAGTTGTTTTTTTCATCTGTTTGTGTTTTGTTTGTTGTTTTCTTTTTAGGAAGCACTGGGAAACAAACCTGGAACCTCCCATGTGGGAAGCACTTAAAGTTTTGATGGTTTATCAAAATTGAAGTATATATCAGTACTTCATTCATTCTTATGGGCTGAATAATATTCCATTTTGTCATTGTGCAGCTATACTATATGTTTCTTGATGGACACCTCGGTTGTTTCCAAATTTTGGCAATGGTGAATAATGTTGCTATGAACATTGGTGTGCAGATGTCTGTTTGTGTCACTGCTTTCAGTTCTTCTGGGTATATACCCAGTAGTGGTATTGCCACATCACGTGGCAAGTCTATATTCAACTTCTTTAGGAACAAACAGTTCTCCACAGTGGATGTACCATTCTGAATTCCCAACAACAGTGAATAAGTGTCCTTATCTCTCCACATCCTCTCCAACACTTGTAGTTCTCTGTCTTTTTAATACTGGCCATTCTGAAAGGTGTTAAATGATATCTCATCGTAGTTTTGGCTTGCATTTCCCCAGTCATGAGTGATGTTTAGCATTTCTTCATGTGTTTTTTTTGCCATTTGTATTTCTTTTTTACTTCACTTACTTCAACCATATTATTCTTTGGCTTTCATATGTCATTTTTTTTTTTTTTTACTCTAGGTTTATTTTTATTCAAAAAGTTACTGTCTCAAGACATAAATTGCCATATCTTATTTTTGTTGGTCTTTTAACCCTTTTTGTTAGCCTTTCTGATAGTCTTCACTTCTACACTCTTCTCCAAGACTCTCTTTTTTTCCTAGCTACAGAACTCTCTTTAGCATTTCCTGCAGATCTGGATTCTTGTTTATAAACAGTCTTAGTTACTGTGACAATATTTTAGTTGGGAATTTTTTGGCCATTATTTCCTCAAATACTCTTTCTGCCACTTTTCATTTCTCTTCTCCTTCTGGAGAAGTGTGATGGTGTACTTCATACTATCATTTAACTCCCTGAACACCTGCTCAATTTTTTTCCATTCTTTTCTCTCTCTATTATTCTCTCTTTTAAATTTCTGCTGTTCTTGCTAATTCTTCTATCATGTCAAATTTGCTGTTGTATGCCTTTGTTGTATTTTTAATCTCATTTTCTTGGAAAATTCTTGGTCACTTGAGAATAAATTCTTCCAATTTTACAAGTCTGATATGGAAAATGGAGTGTGTACAAAGAAGGAACCTCTTGGATGGCCTTGATTAACAATCCCAGCTGGCACTTGCTTTAGTGAGAATTGACCAGCTGTGGGAGGCTCACTGGCTAAATTGGGTACCACTCTGGTTATGAGGTGGGGAGGCCATTTCTGTGGGGATCTAAGGCTGTTCAGAATCACCAACCCCTCTTCTTCTCCTCCTTCATAAGGTGCTGGAAAGCAGTGGGAAGAAAGAAAAAGAAACAAGGAACAAGTCTAGCACATTGTCTGAGGGGTTGGAATCAGGGAGTAGTTTCTTTCCTTTTCTTTTCTTTTTTTTTTTTTAAAGATTTTATTTATTTATTCATTTATCCCCCCCTTGCTGCTTGTGCTCGCTGGGTCAGCTAACCATGCCGCGCGGGCGGGCTTGCCTTCACCAGGAGGCCCCGGGAACTGAACCGGAGGTAAACGGGAGCCCTACTGATTGAGCCACAGCCGCTTCCCACTTTCCTTTTCTTGTTTGGCAGGTTGTGTTAGGCCTGTGAGTTGCTAACATCACACCATGCCCAAAAACACTGATGTTGCAGTTTAAGATTATTAGCAGAAACCATAAAACATTGAACATATGGTATTTCATCCCATTTCTAAGTCTTTTACATTATATTTCTAGTTGCATAATAGCATTGTATTCAGGAGATCCCTTTGGTGGCCATTCCTGGCCATGCTCCAATTTATACTGTGGCCATGCACTTTTACTCAAAAATATCATTCTCTTTTTAGTCATTGGAGTTCATAATCAAATTGTTAACAATGCTTTAAGATGCAATCTAGAGGATCACAGTTTTCTTTCATTCTAGAACTCTGTTTATTGCCCATCATGGCTTCCTGTCAGCTTTTGGGTTACAATTTAAGTTTATTGGTCAGAATTTTAGTACTCAA
The DNA here is from genome assembly GCA_026826555.1 of Tolypeutes matacus. Classification (NCBI taxonomy): domain Eukaryota; kingdom Metazoa; phylum Chordata; class Mammalia; order Cingulata; family Chlamyphoridae; genus Tolypeutes; species Tolypeutes matacus. Next base: position 288,338 of record JAKSZT010054271.1, on the reverse strand, counting down.
CCGCGGTACCAGTGGGAGGTCTTATATACCTGGGGAATGGATTCTGGAGTAGGAATCTAACTTGCAATCTCAGGTCCAACCTACTCCAAACCTAAGCATAAGCCAAGGACCAGGGGCAGTCTAGCCACCTTCAGCTTCAGCAGGAGATTTAAACCTTCATTCTAGAGAACAATTTTGATAAGAAAATCACTATTCACTGAGGCTGCAGGGATATTGTGGGCTGCCTGTTTCCTTCCTGACTGTCTGCTTTCAAGATCCTCAATGCCAGAGGTAGAGGAATCCTGATCCTGGTTTTCAGAGACAAGGTACTCCTGCAGCCACAGATCTGAGTTCAGGGGTGCCCCACCTGGTGGGCCAAAAATTCCTTCACACAGCAATCTTCTCAGAAGACACAGGGTCCCAAATGGGTTGCCAAACTTTAGGGGATCCCCTTACAGAGCCTCTGGGTTCATAATGGTCCAGAGAATTGACTACCAGACTGAGTTTGGTTGCTAAAGGAAAGAGGTTTATTAAATGAGTGGAGGACAGGAGATTGGATGTCTCAGATCTGGATCCCCAGCAGAATGTAGAGTGACATTATATTGCCTTGTGTAGAGGAGTTAGGAGTTGAGTTAAGGAGGCTGACAGTTGGGCAGGGCTGCATCTTGCATAAGCTCTATAGCATTACATGTTTAACAGGGAAAGCTACATGCTTGATCATACATCATGCATGTAGAGAAAATAGCATCTAAATCCCACACAGAGGCATATAATTTACTATTATAATGAACTAAAGTTCAGTGAAGTTCATTCTACTACTAAACTGAGTCTATGCTGGAAATGGGAAAATCCCATTGTGTGGTTAACTAACTTTTGTGGCCAGCTACTGACCACAGCTACTTTACCTTGTTTGGGTGGTTTCTAAGTAAGGCAATGTTAAGCTTGGGAGAGAAACAGGTGTGGCATTGCTGAAAAAACAGAGCACAGGTTTGGGCCATTAGTGGGATGAAAGAAATTCATGGGCAACTTCATTATGGGACAATCACCTGGATGGACAGGACAATAGAGAGTGAATTTGCCCCTCAGAGGCACTGAATCATTACATCTTCTTGGTGAGGTCAGAAGCCAGGCCAGTCTTGGGTAGGCAGAGAATTGTGGGTTATGGACAGATATTTCCATGTTCAAACCCACTCTCTGTAGATCAGGCAGCCCTCCTTGTTACTGAGAGAGCCAAGCTTCCACCTGCACTGACATCCTTCTCATCTGGATTGTGAGCCCACTGCCCCACTGGTTTCTTCTGTCATGTTTTCATGGTCTGTGCTTATGGAATCTGTGGAACTGAAGTTGAGTGTAATACCCCAACAGACCTGCCATCTGCCTAATCCCAATGGGGCTTCATGTCCAACTTCCTCAGGTATTAATTGTTAGATTTTCCAAAACACAAGAAAAGAAAAATATATTTCATGTAGATACAGAAAAAGTGCCTCATGCAACTTCTTTCCCAATGGGATGAGGAGTTAATCCCATCCCCATTCTGTTCTTCTCACAAAGTGATGGCCCTTTCTGAGACATTGACCATCCTCTGTCATGATTACATCCCTTTTGAAAATGATCCTGGGTTAATCAAAACATGCAATTTACAGTGAAATTAGATTAGTATCCTTGAGCACCTGTATTTGCAGACTTTGTGAAGGACTATCTCAATAGAGAGTATTAAGATAAAGTCAACATTTCTCCAGAGGTTCAAGGAATTGAAGACTCTGAGAATCTACTTCTAATCTTGAGGCAACCATAGTTGAAAATCTAGATTAAAGTATGTTTTTCTTTTCAAAATTCAGCTGCCAAAGAAAACCAGCAAGATGGTGGCAGAGTAAGGAGCTCCTAGAATCACTCCTGCTACAGGGCAGTTAGTAATCACCCAGAGCTATCTAAAGCACTTGTTTGGGGGCTCCAGGAAACCAGAAGTGCATACTGTAACATCCTTGAAAGAATGGAAAGAGGAGACTGATTATGTGCAAAGACGATTCATAAGTAGAGCATTCCACGCCACAGAGGCCAGTGCCCATCCTCCACTGGAGGCACAAGCCACCTCAGGAGCTATTCTGTGGCTGGAATTGGAAGCTCCACTTCCCAAAAATGGGGGAGGAAGAGAAGGTTGGTCACCAACTTCAGCTACTGATTAGCAAATTCAGTGGGCTAAAGTAAAATCCTAATAATAGCTAAAGTTTGAATCTGTCCAAGTCAGAAAGAGGCTCTCCAGCTGCCATCTCCAACTGCCCCTATGGCCCTGCAGCTTCCCTTATAATCTACAAACCTCCATGCCTTCTGGAAGATTCTGGAGGAGGAGCACAGCCTGCTGTTCCTTACTTCTTGGATTCCTATAGGAGTTGTTTTTTTTTGTTTTTTTTTTTAATTTTAATTTTTTAAAAGATACTTTGATTACATAAATGTTACATAAAAAATATAGGGGTTTCCCATATCCCCCAATCCCCACATCTCCCACACTTTCCCACATTAACACCCTCCCTCATTGGTGTGGTACATTCATTGTAGTTGATGAATACATTTTGGCACATTGCCACTAAGCATGGGTTACAGTTTACACCCTCTCCCACACAATTTTGTAAGTTACGACATGATATATAATGGGCTGTATCTGTCATTGCAATGTCATTCAGGACAATTTCCAACTCCCAAAAACGCCCCCATATTACACCTCTTTTTCTTTCTCACTGCCCTCAGAAACTCCAGTGGCCACTGCCTCCACATAAATTATATAGTTTTTTTCAATTGCTAAAATCACAATGAGTCTATAGTAGAACACCAGTAAGTCTACTTTATTCCACAGTTCATTCCCCAATCTGAGAATTTAATCTATTCTTGATTTAAGTGATTTGTCAGATATATTTTATGACTATTTTCTACCAATCATTGGCTTGTGTTTTATATTTTTAAAGGTATAATTTGATGACCAGAAGATATGATTTTGGTGATGCTTAATTAGTCAATTTTATATTTAATATAAAATTAAGAGCTTTATACTTAACAATTATATTTAAGTCTATCTATCTCAGACTCCGTTTTTGCATGTTTTATGGTAGGAACCAGTCTGTATGTATTTCCATGTTATATTGTTTTCCATGTTGTATTGTTCCAGCCTAGTTTCCCCATTGAATTGCTTTGGTGCCTTAAAAAAATCAATGGACTACATAGTTCTATATCTGGATTTTCCACCTTGTTATATTTATCTAATTGTCTTCCTTATGCCCATTCCATAAATCTTGATTACTCTAGCTTTACAGAAATCCTGTAATTCAAGTACTGTAAATTGTCCAGCATTGATATACTTTTCAAGATCTTTTGGCTATTCTAGATATTTTACATTTCCAAATTCATTTGAGAATCAGTTTGTCAACTTCTACAAAATAGCATTGTAGGATTTTGTTGGATTGTGTAGAAATAAAATTTTGTTTTGATGAGAACTGATATCTTATCAATAATGAGACTTCTCATCCTTGAGCATAGTATGTCATTCTGTTTTTCAGGTCTTCTTTAATTTTTCCAAGTAGTGTTTTGTAAGGCTTAGTGTAGAGACATTCCACACTTTTATTATTTTTTACACTGCTTCTTGCATTTTTAAAGGCATTGTGAATTGATTTTTAAAAATATTTTAAAAACAAGTAGTTAGTTGACAATATAAACAAAAACTATTGAATTTTTATGCTGATTTTGTATTCTAAGACCCTGTTAAAGTCACTTATTAGTTGTAGTGCATTCTTGTAGATGAATGTTCAGGAAATTTTCTGTGTAAACAATAATATTGTAAATGATGAGGGATAGTTTGCTTCTTCTATATATGTGTCCTCTATCTATCTTTCTCTCTCTCTCTCACTCTCTACTTCTCTCTCCCTTTTTTGTTCTTTCTGCATTGGCCTGGTCATCCAGGACAATGTTAATAAAAATGGCAAGAAAAGACATCCTTGCCTTATTCCCAAATTAGCAGAAAAGCATGAAATATTTCATTTTTAGTAGTATATTTTTATAGACATGCTTTATTATGTTGAGGAAGTTCCTTTGAATGCTACTTTGCTAAGTATTTTTTCCATGAATGAATGTTTAATTTTGACAAAAGGTTTTTCAGTATCTGATGGGATGATCAAATGGATTTTTCTTCTTTAGTTTGTTAATATGAACTATATTTATTAACAAACTATATTTAGTTTGTTAATGTGAATTATATTTATTTATTTTTGCACTACTGAGTGAATCATGGGCTTTATCCTTTCAATTCAACTTACCAATAGTTTCTAAAGGAAATTCTCATAAAACAAAACAATAAAACACAGGAGCCAATAGACAGAGCTCCCAAAAGAAACTATTTGGGGAAGAAAATAAGTAAAGCAATATTGGATTATAATTCAAAGAATAAAATAAATATGAATGTATCTATATAATTTAAATAAGTAAATTGGGGAAATGACCAAACTCCTGTGCAGATGACTCTCAATAATTTATGTAGATCCTCCTCCCTCAAGTAAATGGAGCACCAGGTGGACCTATTAAGTGGGTTAAGATCAGTGATTTGCAGCTGAAGAGTACAGTTTGGAAAGGGGGAAACAACTTTACAGTGGAGAAAACTATCAAGCACTATTAGCCAGTAGAGCAAGTTTAACTAATCAATTAGAACTCATGCTGATAGCATGTACCCTTGATATGAATGTTTTGAGATTTACACTTCATCACATGGGTCTTTCTCCCAGAAACTCATAACACCAGACTAATGATGAGGAAAACATCAGACAAACCCCAATTGAAGGACATCTATAAAACACCTGACCACTACTCCTTGAAACTTTCAAGGTCTTCAAAAACAAGGGAAGTCTGAAAAGTGTCATAGCCCAGAGGAGCTTAAGGGGACACTTAAATGTAATTGGATATCTTGGATGAGATCTGGAATAGAGAAAACACCTTGGGTAAAAACTAAAGAAATCCAAATAAAGCATGGAATTTAGTTAAAAATAATGTATATATATTGGTTTATTAATTGTGATGAATATACCACAGTAATTTAAGATATTAATAATAGGGGATGCTGTGTGTGTATGTTGCAACTTTTCTGTACATATGAAAATATTTTAAAATAAAGTTTATTTAAATACAAAAATTAAGGTCAATAGATGGATACAAGAATGGATTAATGGATTGCTGTGTAATAAAACAAATATAGTAAAATATTACTGGTAAAATCTAGGTGGTGCCTATACTAGCATTCAATGTAAAGTTCCTTTAACTTTGCTGTATGTTTGAAAATATTAATTAAAAAATGACAATGTTAAAGCGATTTAAAATATTAATCTTATTACTCTATTATTTATTTCTTATTTTATTATTTACTGGAATGATTACATATACAAACTTCCAAAAAACAATATTCATTATTGATTTCTTTTCTGGCCATTGTACTATTCATTTCATGTCATAACATTATAATTACTGAAAATAATTTTATCATAAGGAGGTATGGTTAAAAGTTATTCCCCGAGTATCAAGTCATGAGATATGCCACTGCAGTTTACAACCTAGTGTGTATTACCCAGATCGCCCTGGTCTGAGCTCCCATCCTGGGGGAATGACTCTAATGAAGGAAGAGTCAAGGCCATGCAGGTTGTCTTGCTGTACTCTTTGCAGCAGGCATCTGCCAGGACATTGGTGACTTTTGGCCGAGGCCCAGCCCCAGTAGCATTCTAGTGGGTGTTAAGTGGCATCTCATCATGGTTTTTGATTTGCATTACCCTAAAGGCCAATGATATTGAACATCTTTTCATATGCTTATTGTCCATTTGTATATCTTCTTTGAAAAAATATCTATTCAAGTCATTTGCCCACTTTTTAATTGGGTATTTGTCTTTTTTTTTTTTTTTCAGAAATACATCCTTGAAGAAATACAGCCCATCGAAGGAGTTACTAGCCCCAGGTGAACATGAAAATGCAGCGGAGTATTTGACCAATGTCACTGCCATGTGTGAACAGCCACAGCTGTGATGGCAAGTTTTACAGCAAACTTTTCCTCCACCAGTGTTCCAGGTGCTTCTGACTAAGCTCCTAACAATCCATCAGAGAATTGTAAGTGTTCAGAGGTTGGTGGAAGATATCATGGAATAAAAAACAAATATGGGGATCCTAATGTCTCAATTTAAAGAATTTAAAAATAATACTCAACTTGGAAGATGAAAAATCTGGGAAAATAAGATCAAATGTGCTTGATAGGGACTTGAAAACTGCACTGAACCTAATCAGGTTATTTTTAAAAATTTGTTTAGATTCACTTGTCTCTTTTATTTATTTTTCCAGTGAAAAGTGTATTTTGATGAAGGCTTTATATTTTATAAATACACAATTTTCTAGTTATTGAAAATTTAAATACTATAGATTTTGTTTTCCTAAAATGTGAAATTAAAATATACATAAATGTAACAATACTTAAGTTAAAATTACCAAGTTCTCTATTTTGAAAGAGAAAATAAAAAATTATATATTAAAAAAAATATGAGAAAGGTAAAGAATGCATACTTTTAAATTAGTACAGTTTGTTATACATGAGAAAATTTGATGAAGACTTGTTTATTGAAACTGAGCATTTAAATCTTTTGAGAGATTTTTAACCGAATTATAACAGAAAAATGTGACTTTTTGTTCACCAACTATGTTGCAGTGCCCCCTCACCTCTCTTTCTAAGTCTGATATTCAATAGCCTGGAATATTTGTGATATCAGGGGCAAGAGACATCCTAAAACAACAAAAGAGAGGGAACTTTTTTGGAGCATCTGTATCTGTGATCTGTAAATGCTAAAATATCTGTGTGTTTTTTTAAATGTACCTTGTCAAAAAACATCCCCAAATTTCTTTTAATTAAATGAAAAAGATGAGTGTTGGAGAGGATGTGTTGGTTGACATGGAAGCACTCATTCTCTGTAGGTAGGATTGTAAATGGCACAGGCCACCACCACTGTGCTGATAACATGGTGGTACCTCAGGAAGGTAAGTATGGAATTAACAGGGGTGTTCACAGCAGCAATGATTTACAACTGCCACCAGATTGTAAGGAGGGATGGTTCCTTAAGAAAGAGAGGAAATCGGGTCAGGTTGGGTGGGCTGGTCTGATATGGGGGCTCCCTGGGAGGCAAGTCCTGCACCAATCCCTCAATCCAACCCATCCCACCACCACCACCTCCCCCCACCACTGAAATTTGGTGACCAGGGCTCCATCCATCCTCCAAAACCAGTAGGCCCAAATTTTTCAAGGCTGAAGACAAATGGCTGCCCCACCCGCAATGGGGCCCCACCTGCTTCAAGGGTGCTGCAGAGGAGAGGGTCAACATTATGTGCCCATACAAAAGCAACTTTTAGGGGGCACCCAATGACCAGCAGGGCAAACAAGGAGTGTGATGGTTCATCCCTCCTCTCCTGGGATGCAGGATAGATTTGGAGAATGTCTTGCAGGAATCCAGGGTGCTGCAGGACACAGACACTTTGCCTCGGGCCTGTTTCTCCAGCTTGGGCAGGTTTCCAGTTCTGGGGGTGGTGGCAGCAGGACTTGGAAAATGGCCTGAGGCTTGGGGTGGGGTTGAGGGCTGGGGATGCACATGTTTCCCTTTGAGTCCCTTCTCTGGAAACATAGCTGACCATTCCTTTTGGAATCGGGTCAAAATGACAGGCAGATCTTTATATACATGTAAGAATACTTTATAAAATACCAGGTTCACATCAAAATAAAATCTATTTTATTGTTGGCACCTTAACAGATGTTAACATTTCTTGGTTTTTCATTTTACCACATACTTTGCCATTGAAAATGGTTTAAAAGTATTTTCCTTTTTGTTTCTATATTGTTTACCTTTTTATTTACACTGTTGAGGACTGTCAGCCAATGTTTGCTAGTTTTTTTCTTAAGTAATTTGTTTGGATCTATTTGTGTGTGTTAATGTTTACCAGTTTGAGTTTGTTACAGTTTTTTAGAAGGAATATGTTTTTGTTAATACCATTGTAAGATGTAATAAAAATGTATGTACTCTACTTGAAGTAGGCCTTTTTAAAAAGTAAATTATTTCTTTGGCTTATTGTTAAGAGGTTCAGGTTAATGATCATGAAACTAGGTTATATGTACATGAAAATGTAAAAGGTAAAAGTATAAAGTACTTGTAGTATTAATTTTTCTGACTTATGCCAGCTGATTTACTGAGAGATGTTATTTTGTGGTACAGTAAAACATTTGAATATTTTTAAGTACTTATGAAATTCAGTACTCTACAAATTCTTTTTAAAATATATTTTGTTCAAATGTGGCTATAAAACCAAGAAAACTGGTTTTCATTTCATTGCTAGCAGACTCTATTGCCTTCTCAATTTGTAAGATTTGATGAACCCAACATCCACGTGGAAGGGTCCAGTTGGCAAGGAAATGAGGAGAACATCAGCCAACAGCCATGGACCAAGTTCCTTTGTACAGTTCCTTTAAGGAAACTAAATGCTGCCAAACACCAGATGAAATGGCTTGGAAGTAGATCCTCCCCAAGCCAAGCCTCCAGATGAGACCACAGCTCCTTTGACACACCTCTCCGCTTAACATCCTGAACATTATATTCAAATGCTAACACAATGTGTAATTAAACTATTGTTTGGATGTTTAGATATTAAAGTCAGGAAGGGAAGGACATGTATTTTTTCTTACAACTGCATATCCAACCACTAGCAAAATGCCTGCCAGTGCTCAATAGTATCTGAGAAACAACTTTTAAACATCATTATGTTTGAATATAAAGATATATTTACATTTATATGCAAAGACATAGGAACATCTGAAAGAACAATAATATTGAAGTTCATTATGAAAAATGTATGCTACTAAATACTACAGCATACATTTTTCTTTTAAAATTTCAGAAGTCTATTAAAATAGTAAAAGACACAACTATTCCCTTTGGAAACAACTTTCTTTACCCAAAATTGAAATATATTGCTCGATTTTTCTTTATAGGTAATTTCTTTTTATTTCTTTCAGGTGATGTCTTAAGACCTTAAAACTTTTAATTTTATTTATAAATAGTTGAAACAGTCTATTTATAGTCAAATCCATAATGAAACTGGAAAATTCATTCCTTTGAATGTCTAATATTTGAAACTTGTACGATTTTACAGTCCTTATGACATCAGACAATTCTGAATTGAAGAGATCTGTGTTCTATGTCATTTTTATTCCTTGATAGTAAAGTATATGCACACTAGATGCATGAAAAATATCTTTCATTAAATATACATTGGCAGTGTAACTATTTGTACTTATACAGAACAATTTGCTCCCATCCGTGAGCAAATGTTGGTAGTTTTATAGTCTTCAGAAAAACTGATCCTTTTTCTGAAAGTTCTCTACAGTATTGCCCCCCTCCCCAAAACCAGAATCCACAAAACAGTGAGAACTTTGGGAAAAGGAACAAAGGTTGCTTTTGGATATTTTTGAGCAATTATAGAATGAAAAGTTATAACCTATTTTCATTATCTGTATATACATATTTTACATAATTAGAGGGAAATTTTTTCTTTAGTCATACTTTGATTAGATTTTACTTCATTGGAACTCAAGGTAAACAGGCTATATTCTTTTATTCATGGCTGATAAAGTTATTAACAGCCTAAAGAGGCACTATCAATAGTGATTTTTCTAGAGGAAGAAAGAAGATTTGACAACCTATATCCAGGAACCAATGAATGGATAAATAAAATGTGGTATATACCACGGTAAGTACACACAATGGAATATTATTCAGTTGTAAAAAGGAATGAAAGCCCGATACATGTCGCTCTGGGTTCTGGGCTTCTAGGTCCTTGCCTTATGTCACATAAAAGAATTTAAGGACATGCCATAGGGTAGGAAAGGGAGTTTATTAAGAAACAAGAAGAGTACACTGTCCTAGATGTGGACTGAGTGTATGCTGCAGAGTGAGTTGCACACATAGGGCCCCAAGCTAGGCTTTTAAGACTTTTACTCCTCCCCCTTCATAATGTTGGGGAGGGGCCCCAGTTGTTTGCTGTTCTGATTGGTTGCCCCACCTGTTAGTTCTCAGGGAGCCAATAGTGAGGCCTTTGGTTGGAAGGTACCAGGAGCTTCCCCATGACCCCAAATGGGATCTCATTCCAAATGAGCTCTTGTTCCAAATGAGATCTTGTTTAAAATGGGATCTTTTGGTGAGGGTCTCATGGGATCTTTCTGGCAGCCTTCCCATTAGCAGGTTTCCAGGTGGGGTCTCCATGTCCATGTGGTCTGCTGGCCATGTTGTCTGCATGTATAGTATTCTTTCACTATATTAACTATACTTCACTATACTAACCTGCCTCAATGTGACAACATGGGTGAACCTTGAAGATATCATGTTGAGTGGAATAAGGCAGGCACAAAAAGACAAATATTATATGATCTCTCTGATTTGAAGCAATTAGAATAAGCAAACTCATAGAGTCACAATCCAGAATATAGGTTACCAGAGGTGGAGTAGGGATAGGGAAAGGGAATGGAAAGTTAAGGTTTAAAGGGTATAGGGTTCCTATTTGGAATGATGGAAACGTTTTGGTAATGGATGGTGGTGATGATCGCACATTATGAACATAACAGCACTGAAATATAGATCTAAATATGATTAAAAGGGGGAAATGTTAAATTGTATATATGGTAACATAATAAAAAAAATTTAATTCCATGGAACTACACTACACAAACATTGAGTTATAAGTTAAACTATGGAAATTTATTAAAAGTACATAAATTGTAATAAATATTCCACACCAATGCAGGTTGTTGTTGTTGGGTGTATATGAAAATCCTGTATTTTATGCATGACTGGTCTGTAAATCTACAACTTCTCTAATAAAATAAAAAAAGAAAGAAACTCTGAGCTCTGGAACATGGTGATAGCATCCTCAATAATAACCCAGTATCCCTGGGTTTTCCAACTCTTTGACTTCAGGTGAGTACTGGTGAGAATGTTCCCCAGGATAGATGGAGCTCTTTTATTTTGAAAATGAATTTTAATCTGAAGATAATTGTGTGCTCTCACTGCAGATATGTGAGGCAGGCTATCTGAGGACAGATTTGATTATTTTTCAGAAGGAATTCCTCCAGAATTAAATTCATATGTAATGGCCAGAGGAAAACTGCTCTTATTTTAAGATTCTGGGGTCTATTATTCTGCAATTAGTTCCACGGGGAAGATGAGAGACAGTGAAATTAATGAATAAATAAACATATAATGACAAAATACAGGTATTGCATAAAGATGAAGTAGTGTTCTGTTCAAGATAACTTAGCCAGAGAAGGGAAAAGCTAAAATATGTGGGAGTTCAAGATAAAGGAAGAGTTCAGAGAGAATAATACTGAAGGAAATGAATAACATGTGGGCATATGTGCATGTGAGATTGGGAGGTGATGAAGGATGACAATAGTACTCAGTGCGGAGAGAGTAACAATGCTACATTGGGTTTCATGGTGCTGAAAGGGGACTTCAAGAATTAATTACTGGATGCCTAATGGAGCCTTTAAGTTAAGATGTAACTTTCACTTGTTTGGGGGGAGTTAATGTCCTCAATGTGAGATATATTTTCATTTAGGTGCCTGAAACTCTTGGGGAAATATAAATGAAAATAAAATCATTCCCCAATCCAGAAAATTTTTCTACAAAGGCAGAAGAGAAAGTGAAACAATTTTATCATTGAATAAGCATTAAAGCAAAATGTGATGCATCACAAGCAAGAAATATTAACCTTTTTTATGTGACTAAGCAGATACAACCCATTTCATACATATTCTCAAGTTATTTCTCTTCTTTTCACGACCAGAGTTAGATTTACTTTTGGAGCCAGAAACACACTCCTCTAAACCTCCAACTCCAGAAGTTATCCTCATCATTTATCAGGATTTTTGGGACAAATTTTCTTTGATTACATTTCAAAGAAATGGCTTCCTTTCTTTCTTACCTTGCGTGGTAAAATTTGCAAGAGACTCATTTAAACTTGTACACACATTTCAAATGTACGCATTTCAAAAGGACAAAGAAAGTGGTATTACAACTATGGATTTTCTAAAGGAAATATTCCAAGAGATGGGAGGCAGAAGGTTTTCTCTTCCCTTATGTTCAACAAGGACAATAAAGACTCTCATTTTTAAAGTTGTAATTGCCCCTACATAACACACAAGCATGCAGAGGCAAAATCCAAAAAATCAGATCCAGATGATAGTATGTTCACTGTCATTTTAGGGACAGAAATGAAGGAAATGTCATCAATAAAAGAAATGGGTCAGATAGTAGTACAGTGTATGAAATGAGTAGAGAAGAGAGGCTAGAATTGATCATTGAGTTGTTTAAATAATATTATTTGAGGAGTGTTTTAGTTTCTTTGGTTCCACAAGCAAATACTGTGCAAACAGCTGGCTTAAAAAATGAGAATTTATTAGCTCATGGTTTTGAGGCTAAGAGAAAATCCAAATCAAGGCATCATCAAGGTGATGCTTTCTTCTAGAAGACTGGAATTCTGGGTCTAGCTTCCAGTGATCCTTGGCCCTTAGCTTGTCACACAGCAAGGCACATTGCAGAGTGTCCAGGTCTCTCTCCCTTCTCCTTGGAGTCTTTTGAAGTTCAGCTTCTGGCTGCTCCTTCGGTGGCTTTCTCTCTGTCTAATTTTCATTCCCTTACAAATGACTCCTGTAGTAGTTAATCCTGATTGGGGCTGGCCAAACCTTATCTGAAGCACCCTCATCCAAAGATTCTCCTATCCCAGCAGGATAGGAGGTTGTGGCCAGTCTGTTTACCAAGGGGTGATGAAAATCTGTTGCCCCTAAGAGGACAGAAATTTAAATAATAGGCAGAGAGACAAGCATTGGTAAGGGAAACAACTGGCCTCTTAGGAGTAAGGAATGTTCCCAATGTGAATGGGGTGAGAGGGCTCACAGGAGATGGATCCTACATTTATCTGTGAAGTTGTAAATGGTGATCTTCTGTCAAGATTGCTTTGATAATTAATGATCATAGTAACAATCTAACATTTAAGTAGAATGTTCTAAGCATTTTTATATTAATATTCTTATAAACCCTCTGAGGAGGACACTGTTACCATCAATCCCACTATCTGAAGAGTAAATGGAAGGACACAGAGGATAAGCAAATTGCCCTAAGTGGCTCATCTAAGAAGAGATGGAGCTGGTGCTGAAATCCAGGCAATGCAGCTGTGATTACTGGGTTGTATAACATTATGCAGGAAGAGCCTTCCCATCTTTACCTTTATCAGGAGGACCCTTGAGAGAAACTTCTAGCATGACTTAGGTGGTCCAGCTAGTCTCATTTACACTTGGAGGCAGAAAATTTCAAATCCCTCCTTTGCATCAATAGAAATGATATTTTTAATACTCATATTAAAGATATAAACACTCCTGGTATAAAAATTATTCACCCCCTTTTATTTCAAAATATATGAACTATAGATTTATACACATAGATTTATACAAATATATAACATATTTATTCATTCATATATCGATAGATTTATATACACAAAACAAACATATATACACACATACATTCATATAAAACATATTAATTTTTTTCAACTCCTCACATAGTTGTTCAGTGCCAGCTCTGTCCAATGCCCTGTAAAATCAGTTATGAAGTGTAATTATCAAGAACATTCTTGAGACTTCATACCACGAGGAAGAGCACAGAGCTGAACTCTGAGTTATAGTGCACAATGCCTTATCTCATGTTTAGACATATCCCAAGTGGCTCCTAGACAGTATAACCTCCTTGAGCCCCAACAAATACAGCAGCAAACTTTGGCTGTCTCCTGGCTGGACAGGACAGAAAGTTGGTGCAATGAAGGTGGGGAGGAGTGTGGCTAAGTGTCCCCCATGGGGAATCATGTAGGAGGTCAGACACCCTTTGTGCTACACCAGGAGCATTACCCTGGAATTGTCCAGATGGGTGGGAGTGGGAATGAAAGCCTGTGTGCAGGCCTGGTGTGGGCAGGGGAGTCTGGGCATGGGGTGGAGACTCACCCACACCTGCTTTTTCTGTGGTTCCTTCCTACTGAACCTTTACTGCTGGCTGTGCTGAGGAGTACCCTGCACCCAGGCTCAGTCTCCTGGCATTGAATACCCTGAACACAATCTCAGTGATTTGACCAGAGGGTGGGGAGAGGGACATTTTCACCACTAGGCAGAGCCTGAAGTATCATCCTCTGTGGACCTCTGGCCAGGTGAGGGCCTAAAACTGCCTTTTCTGACTAAACCATGACAGAGCCTCCAAGTTTATTCTCAGTGACCCCAGTGCTCCCTCCACAGAGAGGAGAAAATCTTTATTCCTATGGGACTCAGGAGAAGCTACATGGCTCTGAGACTCCTCAGGTGCATCTACATGAGTAATCAGCTTCATCTTCACCCCTGAGGCTGAGGAGAGACCTTTGTCATGGCTTCTCTGAGGTGTTTTTCTTAAAACTTTATTTTATCCACTATTCTCAAAACTGGTTTATTCTCTACTTTCCCAAGTAATATTTTAGCAAGATATATTTTACCAAATATCCTTTCATTGAGGGCTTTGCCAGCTCAAAATCTAGCATACTGTAGGACTTTTTGTAGATTACGGACTCTTGCTGGAGACAATCCTGATAGAGATTCAGAGAGAAGGGCAAAGGATTTTCAGCTCTGAAAGGAACATGCAAAATATTGCAACCTTCCAGTGGAGAAGTTGGGGACAGGCTGGTTCTGACTTAGCCATATCAGAGACAGAGGTGAAAGGGAAAATGGTGCCTCTATGTATATACTTTTATTAAAATTTTAATGGTTAATTTTTTCTGCACTGCTTACCTAGATGAAAAAAAAATGGTTGAAAAAATTATAAGATGGTAATACAGTGCCCAACATTAATTTTAAATGTTATTTACTCAAAAATAAAAAATTTATAATAATTTTACATTTCTGACTTTACTAAAAGCAAACTTGGCAGTGAAATTTTTGAAATACACTTTTTAATTTATCTTGTTTTTAGATGCGAAAAATGGTAAGTTGTACAATTTCTCATGACCCGGTGATGATTTTATTTTTAAGTTCATTTTACTGAAATGTCTTGTTTCACTGTGACTGATATTGTTTAAAATATATAGAGATCAATAGAGATGATACTTGCACAGTGTGAGAATATACTAAATGCCACTGAATTGTATAGTTTAAAATGGTTAATTTTATTTTAAGTGAATTTTACCTTAATAAAATATGTATGCTAGTTCCAAATTAGAGTAAATTTGTAATAAATAAAATTTGTGCATTGAGAGAATCCATTTTTGAAGGTAAAGTGACATGATAGTGATTTCCAATACTTATTATTGCTTACTGCATTCAACATTTCTCCAAGACTTAAATTATCAATTTATTTAAGAGCCATGTCAGAGGCTGTTTTCATAAGTCAGATGTATTTCTTGAAAGTAAATTTCTCCTGTTGAAAATTAAAAATCTGAAAGCACTTAGTCTAATTTTGTGTATATCCATGGAAAGTGAAATTAGGATGGATGTCTATAATCTCATTTTTTATATGTCTGTTTCCTGTAACAATCATTATTTTCATCTGGTGATGAACCATTTTCAAATTCTTTACTTTTCTCTTTCTCTACTTTCAAATTTGAAAATTTATTGGTATGCTTCATTAAAATTTACATTAACCAAATACACTGTGAAGGGATAAGCCTTCTAATAACCATATACCTTTATGTATTGTCAGGATTTTTTGTTGAGCTTTATAACTAATTTGAGTCTGTATATCATCTCACACTAATAAAGTGCATCAATCTTTGTTATCTATTTTCATGAAGAGATTTTTTACCTTAGCACAGTATAT
>JAKSZT010054271.1:197179-267436 GCA_026826555.1 Tolypeutes matacus | reverse complement strand
AGCACAGTATATTTTTTAATCTTAAACTAAATATACATTAGATATAGTTGATATTATCTATACAGTCAATAAATGTTATTTTGTGCATGAAGTGCCCTGCTTATATTTGCCCCTCTACCAGCTTGGCACATAAAGGTAAATTCCCACATTTTATATCCTCCAGGCTTTCTTTGCCTTGCGAACCTCCCCATAATCAAGTCATTCCCCCAAGGACATTAAGATCTCCAAAAGACTCTCCCAAAAGATTCTGGAGTAGCATGCCCCAGGGTTGGCAGAGGGAGTTATATAATACATGTCTTTCACCATGGAGCTTTCAACCTGGGCAAAGGGCAATCAACCTTCAGAACATGCTGAGGAAGGAGTGCCTGTGGAAAACTAATACAGGTAGCTCATTTTTTTCACAAACACCCCAAACCATTCAGGCACCGAATATAATAGTCACACATCTCTTCCTTAATAACATCCAGACTCTTAAAAGGTCAATTATATTCACAACTTTGCTTGAACTGCATTTGTGTAGATTTGGCCTCTGAATGTTTTAGTGGCATGGGAGTGACATGAGTTTTTTTATTTAAAGTGATTTGTTTTGTAAAAATATCAAATGTATAAAAAATGCAAAGTAGTACAATCCCTTCACTAAGATTTTCCATTGTTATAATTTTACTGTATCTGCCCACTAAAACATATCACAAAAATTACTTCAGTGTATTTATCTCCAAATGAAGGATACTTTCCTAGAAAACCCCAAATCAGGAAGTCAACTTTGCTTCAACATTGTCATACCATCCACAGATCCCTTCAACTTTAAAAAAAGAATTAATAAATTCTTTTTATTCTAGTAACATATACATGATGTTATTTCCCCCCATTTTTTAAGTGTATTCTTCAGTGGTATTAACTACATTCCCAGTGTTGCTACCTTTGCACTATCTGTAGGGATGACTTTTCATGACTCCAAACAAACACATTTAAACCCAAACTCCCTATTTCCTCCTCCCCACAGTCCCTGGTAACCTCTAATCTAGTTTCCATCTCTATGAGTTTGGTTATATTAGATATTCCATATAAGTGGAATCATAAAATATTTATGCTTCTCTGCTTATTTCAGTAAACATAATTATTTCAAGGTCCATCCATGTTGTAGCATGTATCAGAATTTCATTCTTTGTATGGCTGAATAATATTTCATTGTAGATATATACCACAGTTTGTTTACCCATTCATCTCTTGATGGTCACTTGGGTTGTTTCTACATTTCAGCTATTTTGAATAATCCTGCTATGCACATTGTGTATAAGAATCTCTTTGAGTCTCTATTTTCTATTATTTTCATTATATACCTAGGAGTCTAATTGCCTGTTCTGTGCTTCTTGAAAAAGTGCCAAATGGTTTTCCATCTCTGCTGCATAATTTTACATTCCCACCAACACATGCTTTGCCATGTGACAGAGGAGTCTGTATTTCTGGCAGCCAGGCTTCAGCAAGAAAGCATCACATGATAGTGCCTTGATTTGGAAATTTTTCTCAACCTTAAAACTGTAAGCTTGTAAGTTGATAAATTCCCATTGTTAAAAACTGATTCATTTCATGGCATCTGCATTTTGGCATCCTAGTAAACTAAAACATTTGAGTTGCTTTAATCTTTTGGCTATTATGAATATTGCTGCTATGTGCAATGCTGTACAACTCTGTTCAATTTCCTGTTCTTCCATTCTTTTTAGAATACACCTACAAGTAGAACACCAGGTCATAGTGTAGTTCTTCTTTGTAGAAATGTCTACTTAAGACAGCCATGAAACCATATGGTCCTAAGCTTTACTTTGTTGGGAGGTTTTTGATTAATGATTCAATCTTTACTCCTCCTTGATCTTTTGAAATTTTCTATTTCTTCTTGAATCAGTTGAGGCAATTAGTATGTTTCTGGGAATTTGTTCATTTTTTAAATTATCTAAATTTTTAGGACAGAATTGTTCTTAATATCCTCTTATTATCCTTTTTATTTCTGTAAGGTCAGCAGTAATATCCCCCCATTCATTTATGATTTTTGTCATTTTCTTCCTCTCTCATTTTTCTTTGTGAGTCTGTCTAATATATATGTCAATTTTATTGGTATTTCCAAAAGACTAAATTTTACTTTCATTGATTCTGTGTTTTTCTATTTGCAATTTCAGAACATTCCTTCTTTATTGTTTCCTTCCTTTTGCTTCCTTTGGATTTACTTTGCTCATCCTCTTCTATTTCCTCTAGGTGTGAAGTTAAGTTACTGTTTAGAGATTGTCATTCTTTTAAAACATAAGCCAGGCATTGAAGGATGAACAGTTCATGACCTCACTGATATGAATTAAGGAAATTGAGCAGTCTCAGAGAACTAGCATCCGTAAGATAGGTTTTCAAGAAATAGAAAGAGAAGAGAAGGTTGTGAGCCATCACCCATATGGATATAATCTATGGTAAAGAGATAGAGTGAAGTTGTGTATAGAAGGGATAGGACAGGAGGATAGTGATATTATTGGGTTGGGTGGTGCAGGGATGACAGGTGGGTAGATTGGGAAGGGTGGGTCAGAAGGTCCAGGATACTGGGGGGAGGGTTGGTAGAGAGACCAGGTGAACACTAGGGATTAGTGGGTATGAGGTTGAAAGTACAGAGGTGGGAATGCTCTTATGGTAAAATGACAAGGAAGGGTCACTGGTTTAGGGTGTTGATTGGGGGGGCACTCGGGACCGGGAGCACCTAGAGCAGGCTTCTAGTGTGTGTGAGTGTTCATTCTGTCATAATGTGTAATATCAGTGAGTGGAGACCCACATAATCAGCAGGAAGGAGTTGGACTCCCATCTTTGGGAGGACCTATTTGTTCAGAAATAGACAGCAGAAGTCTCTCAAGAGCAACAGAGGCTCCTAATAGGGGAGGACAAACCAGTGTGTCAAGAAGTCTTGTTGCATGTAACTATGAATCTTGTCATCCAACGAGTGAAGCCAGGGGTCATCATGGGCCCCAGGGGGATGGGGTGGGAGGAATAGAATAGATCAAACAAGGCATATTTAGTGATCAGTAGAAATGTTCTTCATTACCATACAGTGATGGACAACAGGACATGGTAAATATCATCAAAATTTATAAAAGTGTACAGTATAAAATGTAAACCATTGACAATGTTTAGTAGCTATGTTTCACTATTTGTATATCAGTTATAACAATGCTACCATCCACATATAAAAAGGTATTCATATGGGGGGAAGGAAAGGGGGAGGATGTTGGGTATATGAGAGTCTCCTGTATTCTGTGACTTTGCTGTGACCTAAAACTTATTTGGAAACAAAACGAAAAATAGTGAGACACTGGGGAATGAGAGGGGGAAGGAACCATGGTACAGACTGGACACCAGATATTGCAGTAATGAAAGGCAAAAGGTCAAAAAAAATTTTTTTTCATTTTTCATTTTTTTAATATCCCAATCTTTTAATTTTATTTTATTTTTAGTTTTTTAAAAATTTCTATGTATTTTATCTCTTCCATTTAAACTTATTATTTTGTTTTCCTATTAACTGTATTCAGCTATTGTAATGGCTTAATCTTTGAAGAAGCTTTGAATCACAGAAGGGTTACAACTGGGGTGGGGGAGGATCATTGGTTTGGGGGTTCAGGGACAGGGGATGCATGGGAGAAAGTCCACCTGAGCATAAATATAAGGTATATAAATATGTTCAAGTGCTCACGGGGCATTGTCACAATGGGTAGAGAATCACTCAATAAAGGAGAGAATACTGAATTCCCATCCTGGAGTGCTCTGCCACATTCTCTAAGGGAGCATCAACAGTCCTCCAAGTGCAGTGGCAGTGACTGGCAAAGGAGGATGATCCACTGATGGGCCCTTGATATTGACGACTAGCCTTATTACTCTTTCCTCTTGAAATTGAAACTTAACCTATTGTTATGGGGTGCCTAAGGGTTGCCTCCTGAGAACCTCCTTGTTGCTCAAATGTGGCCTCTCTCTAAGCCAAACTCAGCATATGAATGCATTACCTTCCTCCCAATGTGGGACATGACTCATGGGGATGAGCCTCCCTGGCACCAAGGGATTGTTACCAAGTGCCAATTGGCCATGGACTGGAAAACACCTTGAATAAAAGGGGAAAAAGGCAAAGACAAATGAGTTTATATGGCTAAGAGACTTCAAAATGAGTTGGGAGGTCATCCCAGAGGTAACGCTTACACGCATCTCTGTAGGATCTCATAGAATTCCAAAGTGGATATCACCCTAAATAGTGGGGCTTCTGGGGGCTCTGGAGATACCCAGGTCCTATGTCAGGGCAGATAGCTCTGGAGTTTGGTGCCTTGTCAGTGGGCCCTACTTTGGAGTTTGTGCTCCTGAGAGTGACAGAGTTGGACTCAACTATGTCTTCCCTGCACTGATTTATGTGTCCCTTCTATTCAAACCTATACTTGGTGTTGGATTTTGTAGGTGTAGATGCAAAGACTTGAGTCTTTGGGTTGTCCATGTGCCATCTGGGCCTGGAACCTCAGTGGAGCAGCAACTCCTACTCTACAGCTCTTTGGACTCACCCAGGACAACTAGCGGGGAGATGATAATGGACAACAGCCCTCCCAGGGAATGCAGAAAGTCTGCAGCTGCAGGCAGGATCATCTCATCCATCTTCCCCATGGGATATAAGCCCCCTTTCAATTGGAGGTGGAGTGGACATCACCATCTCAAGACTCCTCAGGATTGGGGAAAGAGCTATGGACTAGAGTGGATTTACTTGTATTCTACTATAGACATATTGTGATTCAAGCAAAGGAAGAAATTACAACATTGATGTGGAGCCAGCAGCCACTGGAGGCTCTGGGGGCAGGGAGAAGGAAAAGCAGTTGTAATACAGGGGCTTTTTAGAGATGTGGGAATTGTCCTGAGTGACATTGCAATGACAGATATAGGCCATTTCATATCATCATATAACATGCAGAACTGTGTGGGAGAGAGTGTGGTCTACAATGTGAACTATGGTCCATGCTTAATGGCAAAGCCCCAGGATGTGTTTATCAATTACAATTAATGTGCCACACTAATGAAGGATGTTTATGTAGGAGGTTGTGGGAGGTGTGGGAGGTGGGGTGTATGGGAATCCCCATATTTTTTGTGTACCATTTATGTAATCTAGGTATCTTTAAAAAAATAAATTAAAAATATAAACATTAGAGCTATATATTTCCCTCTGAGCAATGTCTTTGTTGCATTCCATAAGTTTTGTTTTTTATGTTTTCATTTTCATTCATCTCAAAATATTTCCACTTTTCCTGTGTATTCTTCTTTGACAAGTTGGTTCTTTAAGAATGTGCATCATTTAATGTCCACATATTTGTGATTTCCCAGTTCTCCTGTTATTGGTTTTTAGTTGGATAAGATTTTAGTCTCTTTAAATATATTGTGACTTACTTTGTGATATAGTATATGGCCTGTCCTGGAGAATAATCCTTATGCACTTGAGAAGAATATATATCATATTGTTTTCAAACAAATTTTGCATCACATATTTAATTATGTATACATATATGTTATATATATCTATATATGTCTGTTAGGTCTTGTTCGTATATAGTATTGTTTGGGCCCTTTATTTCCTTATTGGTGTTTGGTCTGGATGTTCTAGTCATTATTTACAGTGCTATATTGAAGTCTCCTTTGATTCTCAATAGAATCATCTATTAGTCCCATCAAATTTGTGAATGTTTGCTTAAATGTTGGGGGCTCTGGAATTTTGTGTATATATATATATATTATATTATATATATATTATATATATATTTTTAACATTCTTAGATCATTTCAGCTTGAAATATGTATAAGTTCTGATGAGCTACATAAACACAACTTCCACTTCCCTTTCTCTTACAGTCTATGTATAGTAAGCTAACTTAATTTTTAAAAAATGCCACCCCAATAAAAGACCTCAAATATTTCTCTTTCCCAAACACACAAAAAAGGTTAGTATATCAAAAATACCTGTACCTTGATTTTAAGTAGACGGTTAATCAACATATTTGTATACAACTAATACACAAATAAAAAAGTATGGTGTGAACTCTGTTTTACAATTATGTATTTTTATACTAACCCATTTTCCCCATAGACAAGATATAAGAAACTTATCAAAAAGTTTTGCTTTAGTATATACACCATCCGATGCAAGTTACTGTGGTAAAGACAGGGAATTTTATAGCATTAGTTAATGAGTTTAAAAACGAACTGATTCATGTAAAATGTTTATATATGATATATACAGATTGATCACATAAGTCTAAGAATAAAATTGTTTTGAGTCTTAACATCTGTTATGGACATTGTAAGATACAGTATAAGATTCATTTTTAAAAAGAAGAAAACAATAACATTAATTTACACACTGAAAACAGCTCTTATAAAATCTTTAAAAACATACTTCAGAGAAAGGTGCTAAAATAAACAAAATAAAATAGAAAGGCTTGTCCATTATCACAGAATATCCAAAGGGCACCTCACAGCATGAAAGATAAGGATTTGTTTCCCTTCACTTATGGTGTAGACAGGATATGCAGTGGGAATTTATTCCATGTTAGAGTAAAGGCATAAGGCAACCAGGTCTTCTTCTGTTTCTGTAGCTTTTACCTAAAACACTATTTAATTGCTCAGCTTACTTTTAAGTACTTATCTACCATCATTTAAAAATATTCCATTTTACAGCTATCTATACATGGGCAGCCCTTGGTGCTTCCGTTTTTCTGCAGCTCTGTCCCTAGAAAAGATTACACCTTAACTTCAAACAAATTCTGTGAAAGAAGAATGCAAAGGGATATTTTCAGGTTTTCAGGTTTGCTCAGCTGTAGTACATTTTCTGGGCTTAAGAAAATAATAATTTTTAATAAAAGATCTTAAATCTAAGTAACTAAAATGAAACATATTTTGCTCAAGTAAATAGATTTTTAAAATCACGATTTATATTCAAAAAGAAGGTAAAGTTCAAAAACTAAAACCTTACTGGATAACTCTTTGGTTAGGTTATATAATTATGGCTAATTTCTATTAGGACTCAAAACAATTCAATAACTGCCGGTTAAAAGTAGGTCTGTCAATAATTTTACAAAATGCTTTGCATGTATTCGTGAACTATTTGATATTTAAAAGAAAAGGTACATGCACCCAAATAGATGGCACAAACTTCCAAATTTCAAATAATAAATAAGAAAAAAATTTAAAGACAAGAAAAAAGAAAAAAAAGAAGAAAAAAAAAAACAAAAAATGAGTATGTCTGCTCCTCCCTTCCCACCCTTCCTTCTTTTTCCTCCCTCTCAGCCTCCCTCCCCTTACCAAATCTAACAGGCTAAAGAAGGTCCTACTGCCATTCATCTCAAGAATCCGGGTTTCCTAATACCCACAAGGTGCATTACTACCCAGATCTGTTTTAAACTCACCGTCTGGGAACTTCCCGCAGTGCTTGGTGACCTAGGCATACTTGCCCTCTTCAGTGGCGCTTTTTCTCCCTCGTCAGTAATGGCTGCTATGTCAACTAAAGTCAAACCAAGTGACTTTGCGGCAATGAGCCAAGGAGAAAGCGTCAGGCAGGCAGGAGGGTAACACTCTGCAAGTGTAAGCCACTGGCGAAGACCTTTTATACTGTCTGAAAAAGATACAATCCTTCACTGTGCCAGCACTAGATTCTTCTACTTCTACCTGTAACTTTTCAAAACTTTATTCATTTACAGTCACTGAATTGCCTCCATAATGTCCTAATTCTAGGACCAGAGTCTTTCCTTCAACCTTCTAAACATCCACCTTTAAAGAGGATCAAAAGGCTGTAATGATCTTTGAAAACACTATAATTATTCCCAGGGTTACCGTTTATGGTCTCCTAAACCCCGGAAGAGTAGAGAAGGTTTCAAGGAATCTCCTACACAGTGGACACGGTGCCATCAAGTTCTGAATTCAATGAGTTCGTGGCAACACTGCCTCACTCCATCCAGACTGAAAATTAATCTGGGGGAGGGGTGGTTTGAGGCAAGGGATGGAGGAAGCCTGGGATAGGGGTACACCTGGGCTCTCTCGGTTAGAGGGGTCTGAAGAAAACGAAGAGACCGAGAGTGTTTGTGGCTGCAAGTTCTAGAATTTGAGATGGAGGGGATCTGGCCCCAGCCACGGGGGCGAGGAGAGGTTGAGGAACAGGAGGGACGGAAGCAGGAGCCTCTCCCGTGCAAGTGAGAAGGGGTCCAGAGGGTGCCAGAGTCTCGAGGGGGTCTGGGGAACTCACTCCCTGCAGAAGACTTACTCGGTGTAGCTGGTTCAGATGTTGTCCTCACTCTGGTCGGTGCTGCTGACGAAGGCGAAGGTGCCAGTGGAACTGCACATCACCATGTGGAAGTCCGACTGCGACAACTTGTCGAAGGCCTGCTGCAGGACGTTGAACTTGAGGTAATAGCGCAAAGTATAGCTCTCCGGAGGCCAGTCGGGGTCCGGCTCTCGTTCAGGGTGTACCCTAACACCTCTTTACTCAACTACATCTTGCAGCACACACTAATGCGTACCACTCGCCGGATCCTGGCGACCGCCTGCGCGTCCCACGGGATAGCGTAGGAACCGCGGTAGTGGATGGTGATGTAGTGGAGAGCCGGCTGCGGTCCAAAGACTGGAATAGTGTGAGCAGCGGGCCCGGCCGCGCCCCCGGCGGGTTTCGGCTAGGCAGCTCTAGCCCGGGCAACGGCGCTCGGCCGAGATGCCCTCTTGCTGCTTGGCCCCGCATAGCCAAGCGGTAGCAGCGAGACTTTCTTGTGTATCCCGCTCTGCGAGTGCAACCGCCACGGCCCGCGCCGACTGCTGGGGCGCCCCGAGCCGGCACACAAGCTCTGGCAGCTGGAAGTACTCAACTTCGAGCCGGCTGCTGAGCTCAGGGAAGTAGTCCGGACGCAGGAGCTGCAAGTCCTGCAGGTAATCCAGGATATAGCGGAAGAAGAAGCCCTCCCGATTCAGAAAGAAGCGACCTTTGCTGTCCCGGGCCAGCTTCTGCGGCTGCTGCTGCGTGAGCATGCGCCAGAGCAGTGAGTCGGAAACTAACTCCACCGTTCAGCGCCGAGTCACAGACACGTGCCCCCCCCCACGTTCAGCTACACGATGTCGGGTGAAAGCGGCGCCTCTGAAGACAAGGAGAAGGAGCCGCTGCCGTCCTAGCCGCCGCGCCTATTGGGTAACCTATGTGTTCTGTCCGCCCATGGCAAAGAGGGCTGGGGCAGTAGAAAGGAACGGGTCTCGCGCAGGAGCCGCAGGCTTTCTGGGAGCCACTTAGCTTCGACGTGCGCTGAGCCCTGGGCTCTGCCCACAGCAGCCAGTAGCGGCATGGTGCAGAGCGGTGGCGAGCCGGCTGCTGTGAGCCCTCCACGCACCCACCGGGGCTGATCGCGCCTCTCCCGCGCGCTCCAGGCAAGTCGCATATTTTTTTATAATTGGCCTTCTTCCTTGTTCTTTCTAAAAGTATTTAAATTTGTGTAGTTTCTCTAATGATAATTTAGTGATCCCTGCTGTTTTCGTTACTATATTCATGGAGTAATTTTTAAAGTTTTCTTCTATTTATTTTTCTTGGAGCATTTTTTACATCCTTTCATTTTTAACCCACTTGTGTCTTTGAACTAAAGGTAACTTCTTGTAAACAGTATATAGTTGGGTCGTGTTTTTTAATCTATTTTGTCTTTTGACAGGAGAATTTAACCATTTACTTTAAAAGTAATTACAGATAATAAGAAATTTCTGTCATCGTGTGCTATTGGTTTTTGTAAATCTCATACTTTTTGTTTCTCTGTTCTTTATTACCGCTTCCTTTTGTATTCGGTTTATCTTTTCTAGTGAACCATTTAGAATCTGTTCTTATTCCCATTTTGTATATTTTTCTTATATTTTCTTTGTGGTTATCATAGGGTGTAATTTAACATTCCAAATCCATAAATCACTTTAGATTTGATACCAACTTAGTTTTAGTATCATACAGTACTCCTCCATCCCTGTTCTTTATGAATTTCTTTTCACAGATTACATCTTTATACCCTGTGGGTCCAAAACAATACAGTTATCATTACTTAAATGCATTTGCCTTTTGTATCCTGTATGTGAAGTTACATACCAAAAATACAATACATTAGTTTGGGAGTTTATAATTACCCAGGTGGTTACATTTAACAGAGATCTTTATGTCTTTATACTACTTTGATCATATGTCTAGTGACCTTTCCTTTCAGTCTGAACAATTCCCTTTAGCATTGTTTATAAGGCAGGTCTAGTGATGAGGAACTCCCTCAGGTTTTGTTTATATGGCAATGTCTTAATTTCTCCCTGTGTTTTGAAAGAGTTTCTCTGTAAATAAACGCTTGGCTGTTAATTATTTTCTTTCAGCACTCTATAAATATTTCTTCCCACTGCCTTCTTGCCTCCATGGTTTATGATAAAATTGGCACCAAATCATATTGTGGCTCCCTTTTACATGATGCATTTCTTCTCTCTTGCAACTTTCAGTGTTCTCTTTTTCTTTGACATACTACAGCTTGATTACAATGCATTTGGTGTGTATCTCTTTAAATTTATCCTTTTTGGTGTTTGTTGGATTTCTTAAATGTAAATATTCATATTTTTCATTAAATTTGGGATGTTTTCTGCCATTATTTCTTTAAATATCCTGCTGACCTTTCTTCTCTTGAGATTGCCATAATGTGTATATTAGTATGCATGATGGTATCCTAGAGGTTTCTTAGGCTTTGTTAATGTCTCTTCATTCCCTTTTCCTTCTCCTTAACCTGAATAATTTCAATTGTTTTGTTTCCCAGTTCATTAATTCTTTCCACTGCACTTCCAATCAGCTACTGAACTGTTCTAGGGAATATTTAATTTCAGTCATTGTGGTCTTCAGCTCTGTTTTGTTCCTTTGGATAATTTCCATGTCTTTATTATATTCTCATTTTGTTTACATATCATTTTCCTGACATTCTTTTAAGTTTTTCCTTCAGGTTTTGCTTTAGCCTTTTTGAGCATATTTAGATCATTTTTAAAAAGTCTTTAGTACGTCCAAAATCTGGTTTTCTTCATTGATTGTTTCTGATGTTTTATTTTCTTCCTTTGGAGTGGTCATTTCCTATTCCTTTGTTTTGTAATGTTTTGTTGCACATTGTACATTTTACTATTTTTGTGTATTTACTGGAATTAATTGTTCCTGATCCCTTAGGACACAGATTTCCGTTTAGCAAAAAGCAAAGAAAGCCATGCAAAGGACATATTTCACTGTCATTGCAAATTGGCTTTGTGATGGTTGGTGCTCTCCTCCAGAATTTAGCCCTCCTACCCAGAAGTTCAGCCTGAGGCAAAAGCACAGGGTCCTCTCCAGTCTTTCTGAGCATACTTCTTATCCTGGGCCTGTGCTCCTTTGCTGTAGGAATTCTCCCCTTTTCAGGAATCTGTTCCTCTTCTCTCTAATAAATTGATTTTCCTTCTCTCCTCTGTCCTTTAAATCCTGGAACCCTTAGCCTCAGGCCACTTTAATTGTTTCTTATGCTGATTAAGCCCTCTGGAAGCTGCTCCTTGCCCAAGTTCTGGAAGTTAAGCCAGAGAAGAGAGTACTGGTTCAGGTTTTCAGGCTGCCACTTGACAGTCACAGGTATATATGCACTCCAGAATGCATTTAGGGGTTACTATACTCCCTCTGCAATCTGCAAGCAACCTGGGTTGACAGTGCAGTCTGATTCCATACTATCCTGGGAAGTGGTTGGGAAACGGCCAGCCAGGGTGCTGTGTTGTGTTTTCTTGCTTCAGTGCTTGCCCAATTATTGAGTCCCTGTAACTCTTTTCTGGAGTTCTGAGGAAGATGACTGGCAGATTTTGCTAATTGTTCAAAGATTCTTCTGGAGTATTTCATATTGCCATTTTGGTCAATTGACTAGTTCCTCTGTTTTTATCATTAACTTTGACATTATTGAATTATTATGTCACAAAATGGTTTCCATTTTCCTCTTATTGGACATTAAAAATTTGGGGTATTTTGAGTAAACATATTATGGATATTCATGTACAAGACTTATTAAAAACATGTGTTTTCATTTCCTTTTTGTGAATACCTACGTATTAATAGTATTAAAGCTTGGTCACAGGCTAGGTGTGTATGAAGTTCTTTTTTAAAAACTCTGTTCAGTATCATTTACATGAAATAAAGTTCACCTGTTCTTTAAAATACAATCCATTGATTTTATTAAAAATAAATCTACATTTCAAAAACCATAATCACAATCCAATTTTAAATCATTTTCTTTTTTTTAATATTTATTGTAATTACTTACTTCATTTTATTTATTTTTTAATTTTTTATTTTTTAAAAGATACTTAGATTACATAAATGTTACAGAGAATATATAGGATATTCCCATATATCCCGCTCCCCACACCTCCCACATTTTTTCACATTAGCAACATCCCCCATTAGTGTGGTATGTTCATTGCACTTGATGAACACATTTTGGTGCATTGCCACTAAGCGTGGATTATAGTTTACATTGTAGTCCACACTCTCTCCCACCCAACTCTGTAGGTTATGGCAAGATATATAGTGGCCTGTATCTGTCATTGTAATGTCATTCAGGATGATTCCCAAGTCCTGAAAATGCCTCCATACTACACCTGTATATCCCTCTCCCTACCCTCAGAACCTCCAGTGGCCACTGTCTCCCCATAATGATATTTCTTACATTGCTAGAATCACAATAGATCTATAGTACAAGACTAGTAAATCTACTTTAGTTCACAGTTCATTCCCCAATCCTGAGAATTCTGGGATGGTGATTCCCACTCCACATTTAATTGAGTGGGGTCTTCGATCCCATATGACTAATGATAGGGCTCTCTTGCTTGCAGTGGTAGATACTCGGTTCCTTGGTATATTGGTTATCCATCATCTCCTCCTTATTAGTTGTCCTGGGTGAGTCCAATAAACTGGAGAGTAGGTGTTGCAACTCTTTTGATATTCAGGGCCCATCTGGCACATGGACAGCCTAAAGGTTTAAGTCTCTTGGACATAAACCTACCAACTTTAGCACTAATTATAAGTTCAGATAGAAGGACAGAAGAGCCATGTGTAGGGAAACCATAACTGAGTCCAACTCTGTTATGCTAGGGAGCATAAATTCCAAAGTAGGGCCCACTGGCAAGGGACCAAATTCATGAGCTATCTGCCCTGACTATAGTGTCTGGATGTCTCCAGAGCCTTCAGGAGCCCTGCTATTTGAGGTAGTGTCTACTTTGGCTCTAAATGGGAGCCTCCTGAGACATGCATAAGAGTTACCTCTGGAATGACCTCCTGACTCACTTTGAAGTCTCTTACCATATAAACTCATTTGTCTTTACCTTTTCCCTCTTTGGGTCAAGGCCTTTTTTTTTTCCAGTTGCATTGCTTGTTGGTACTTGGTAGCAATCCCTCAGTGCCAGGGAGACTCATCCCTAGGAGTCATTACCCATGCTGTGGGGAAGTTATTGCATTTAAGTACTGAGTTTGGCTTAGAGAGAGGCCACATTTGAGCAACAAGGGGGCTCCCAGTAAGTAATGCTTAGGCAGCCTACAACATTAGGCTATGTTTCAATTTCAAGAGCAAAGGCTCATAAGCATAGTCATCAATATCAAGGGCCCATCAATGGTCTATCCTCCTTCAGAGTCATTGCCCCTCTACTTTGGGGATGTTTCCTGTTCCATTAGAGAATGTGGTAGAGCTCCCCAGGATGGGAATTTGATATTCTTTTGGTTATTGTGTGAATGTCCACCCACTGTGACAATGCCCCATGAACATTTGAACACATTTATATGCCTTATGTGTATGCCCAGGTGAACTTCCTGCATGTAGCCCCCATCAATGACACCCCACACCAACGATCCTCCCCTGCCACAGTTGAAACCATTCTGTCATCCAAAACTTCTTCAAAAATGAAGCCAATAAAATAGCCAAATACAGTTAATAAGAAAATGAAATAATAATGATAATTTTTAAACATAAGAAATAAAATACAGAAAATAAAAAAATAAAACTAAAATAAAATAAAAATTAGGATATTAAAAAATAAAATATTAAAAAAAACCTTTTTTGACATTTTGCCTTTCATGATAATAAGATCTGTTTTCTTGTATGTACAGTGACATTTTCTTCCATTTGTTCCCCCACTGGCTTACTTTTTCTCATTTTGTCTTCAAAGAAGTTTTAGGTCACAGTAAATAGCATATATACAGGGGACTCCCATTTTCCCAACATGCTTCCCCTTTTCCCCCTTCCCATATTAATAACCTTTTTATATGTGGAAGATACATTTATTACAACTGATGTACAAATATTGAAACAAAGCTACTAACCATGGTCTATGGTTTACATTTTGGTTTACATTTTAGACCATACACTTTTATAAATGTTTAATGAAATTTAATTTTGCCTATATCCATCATGGAAAGATCATGTAGAACACTTCCATTGCCCCCAAAATACCCCAAGTTCCATCTATTCTATGCCTCCCTTCCCCTCCCCTTGAGGCCCACAGCAACTACCAGGCTTCACTCCTTGAAGTACAAGATTCATAGTTACTTGCAACACTGAGGGCTTTACATGCTGGTCTGTCCTCCCCTATGGCACCACCCATACTCTGGAGACACTCCCACCTCTCTATTTGTGAACATAGCGGACCTCCCCAGGATGGGAGTCCAACTCCTTTTGGCTCTTTAATTGGGTCTCTGCCCACTGATGCAATACACTATGACAAAATGGTCACTTGAACACTCCCTAGAAACCTGACCCAGGTGTGCCTGTCCAGAATGCCCCCATTGAACATAATAAACTAGTAACCCTTCCTTGTTATATTGCCAAAAGAGCTTTCTCAACATTGTAGTTTCAACCACATACCCCTCAATACCCCGTGTTCACTTGCTCCCTCCACCAACCCTTCCCCCAATTCCATGGACCAACCAACCCACCCTCCCCAACATAACCACTATCAAACCTGCACCACCCAACCAATAATATAAATACACCCCTGTCATATCCTTTCATTGCACAACTACACACTTTTACCATATCATAGATTATGCCCATATGTGTGTTGGCTTACAACATTTTTCTCCCTTTCTATTTACTATAAACCTATCTTCCAGGCAATAGCTCTGTGAGTCTGCTCAATTTGCTTAATTCATATCAGTGAGGTCATGTAATATTTGTCCTTCAATGCCAGGCTTGCTTCACTCAACATAAGGTCCTGAAGATGCATCCATTTTATCCCATATGTTAGTACTGTATTCCTGCTTACAGCTGAATAATATTCCATTGTATGTATATACCACATTTTGTTTATTCATTTATCTATTGATGGGCATTTGGGTTGATTCCAACTTTTGGCAACAGTGAATAATGCTGCTATGAACATTGTTGTGCATGTATCTTTTCATGTCTCTGCTTTCAATTCTTCTGGGTGTATAACCAGCAGTGGAATTGCAGGATCATATGGCAGTTCTATAGTTAGTTTTTTGAGGCATTGTCAAACAGTCCTCCACATTACATTCCTACCAGCAGTGAATGAGGGTTCCCATTCTTCCACATATTCTCAAAACATATAGTCCTCTGTTTTTTTTAATTTATTATTATTATTATTTTATATCTATATATTTTAAAAGATGCTTAGATTACATAAATGTTACACAAAAATTACAGGGATTTCCATGTTCCCCACCTCCCACACCTCCCATAACATCCCACATAAACATCTTTCATTAGTTTTTCACATCACTTGCAATGGTTATACACATCCTGGGGCTTTGCCACTAAGCATGGACCATAGTTCACGTTGTAGACCACACTCTCTCCCAAACAGTTCTGCATGTTATATGCTGATGTAAAATGGCCTATATCTGTCATTGTAATGTCACTTAGGATAATTCCCAAGTCCTGAAAAAGCACCTGCATTACAACTGCTTTTCCCTTCCCTGCCCCAAAAGCATCCAGTGGCCACTGGCTCCACCTCACTGTTGTAATTTCTTCCATTGCTTGAATCACATTATGTCTACAACAGAATACCATTAAATCCACTCTAGTCCATAGCTCTTCCCCCAGTCCTGAGGAGTTTGGGATGGTGATGTCCTCTCCACCTCCAAGTGGGAGGGGCCTTATATCCCATGGATACAGTGGATGGGATAATCCTGCCTACAAATGCAGGCTCTCTCCATTATCAGGGATGGCCATTGTCGATCATCATCTCCTCACCAGATGACTTGGGTGAGTCCATTGAGCTGTAGACTAGGAGTTACAGCTCCACAGAGATATCCAGGCACAGCTGACACATGGGCAGGTCAGAGGCTCCAGTCTCTGGAAGTACACCTACAAACTCCAGCATCACATATAGGTTTGAATAGAAGGGACTGATGGACCATGTGCAGGGAGGACTTATTTGAGTCCACCTCTGTCACTCTCAGGAGCACAGACTCTAAAGAAGAGCCCACTGATGAGGCATTAATCTCTGGAGGTATCCCCCCTTATATAGGACCTGGGTGTCTCCAGAACCCTCAGGAGCCCATCTGTGTGGGATGATATCCACTTTGGTGTTCTATGAGAGCCTAATGAGGTGTGCATAAGTGTTACCTCTGGGATGACCTCCCAACTCTCTTTGAAGTCTCTTAGCCACATGAACTCATTTGTCTTTACCTTTTCCCACTTTTATTCAGGTCTTTTTCCAGTTGTATTGCCAGTTGGCACTTGGTGTTAATCCCTCATTGCCAGGGAGGCTCATCCCCGGGAGTCATGTCCCACACTGGGGGGAAGGTAATACATTCATATGCTGAGTTTGGCTTAAAGAGAGGCCACATTTGAGCAACAAGGAGGCTCTCAGGTGGCAACTCTTAGGCACCCCATAACAGTAGGCTAAATTTCAATTACAAGAACAAAGACTCATAAGGGTAGTCATCAATAACAATAACCCATCAGTGGACCCTCCTCCTTTGCCAGCCACTGCCCCTGCACTTGGAGGACTGTTGCTGCTCCCTTGGAGAATGTGGCGGAGCTCTCCAGGCCTGGAATTCAGTATTCCCTCAATTTTTGAGTGATTGTCTACCCACTGTGACCATACCCCACCCCTTGATCATTTGAAAAATTTTATATATCTTTAATGTATATTCAGGTGAACCTACTCCCATGAAACCACCATTCCAGACACCCCCCACCAATGATCCTCTCCTGCACCCTCTGTAACCCTTCTGTGATCCAGACCTTCCTTGAAGATGAAGACCATATAATAGGTAAATACAGTTAGTAGGAAAATGAAATAATAAAGATAAATTTAAATATAAGAGATAAAATACATAGAAACAAACAAACAAAAAAAAAACCCACTAGGAATAAAATAAAATTAAAGGATTGGGATAGTCAAAAAATGGAAAAAAACAAAAAAAATTTTTTTTTAATTAACATTTGTCCTTTTATCACTGCATTATCCAGTATACAGTCTGTACTGTGGCACCTGCCCCCTCTCACTCCCCAGTGTCTCCCAAATTTTCATTTAATTTTCAAAGAAATTTTAGGTTACAGCAAAGTCACACACAGAATACTAGAGACTCCCATATACCCAACCTCCTTCCCCTTTCTTCACCCCGTATTAAAACCTTTTTTATGTGGATGGTAGCATTGTTATAACTGTTATACAGATAGTGAAGCATAGCTACTAAACATTGTCAATGGTTTACAGTATAGTTTACAATTTAGATGGTACAGTTTAATAATTTTTGATGATACTTACCATGCCCTGTGTCCATTACTGTAAGGTAATGAAAAACCTTTGACATGACCACTAAATGCCCCCTGTTTGATCTTTTCTGTTCCTTTCTCCCCATCCCCCTGAGGCTCATGACACTCCCCTGTTTTGACTAATTGGATGACAAGATTCATAGTTATATGCAACAAGAGGTCTTGACATGCTGATTATCTTCTCCTATTAAGATCCACCCTTGTGCCTAAGAGACACCCACCTGTCTGTTTCTGGGTGAATCAGCCCTCCCAATGATGGGAGTCCATCTCCTTCCCACTCACTGTGTGGATCTCCATACAACACAACACATTATGACAGGATGAACACACACACACTCTCCAGAAGACAACTCCAGATGCACCACTTCCTGAATGCCCCCTGAACCTACACCCTAAACCAGTGATGCTACCTTGTCATATTGCCGTAAGAGTATTCCCACTCCTTCACTTTCACCCCCCTACCCACAAATCCCTTGTTCACCTAGTACCCCTCCCATCTCTCCCCCCAGTATCCTGGGTATTCTAACCCTCCCTTCCTAATCTACCCACCTGTCAACCCTGAACCACCAAACCTATTAAAATCACTACCCACCTGTCCTATCATTCAATATGCAACTATACTCTATCACTTTACCATAGATTATGTCCATATGCGTGATGGCTCACAACCTTCTCTTCTCTTTCTCTCCCTTGTTAACCTATCTTTCAGACACTGGTTCTCAGAGACTGCTCACTTTCCTCAATTCAAATCAGTCAGATCATATACTGTTCATTCTTCAATGCCTGGCTTGCTTTACTCAACATAGTCTTCAAGATTCATCCATGTTATTCTGTGTGTTAGCACTTTATTCTGTTTACAGCTGAGTAATATTCCATTGTATCTATGTACCACATTTTGCTTATCCATTCATCTGTTGATGGGCACCAGGGCTGATTCAAACTTTTGGCAATTGTGAACAATGCCATTATGAGCATTGGTGTGCATATATCTGTTTGTGTCTTTGCTTTCAATTCATCTGGGTATATACCCAACAGTGGAATCACTGGATCATACAGAAGATCTATTGTTAGTTTTCTGATGAACTGCCAAACTGTCTTCCACAGTAGCTGGACCATTCCACAATCCTAGAAGCAGTGGATGAGAGTTCCTATTCCTCGACATTCTCTCTAACACTTACAGTCTGCTGTTTTTTTAATAGCTGCCGTTCTGATGGGTGTAAGATGGTATCTCATTGTACATTTGATTTGCATTTCTCTAATAGCTAGTAATGTCAAGCATTTTTTCATGTGCTTTTTAGCCATTTGTATTTCTTCCTTGGAGAAGTGTCTTTTAAGGTCACTTGCCCATTTTTTAAATGGGTTGTTTGTCTCTTTATTTTTGAGGTGTAGGATTTCTTTATATATGCAGGATATTAAGCTCCAATCAGATATACGGCTGCCAAATATTTTCTCCCATTGGGTAGGCTGCCATTTTATTTTCTTAATAACATCCTTTGAGGAGCAGAAGTTTTTAATTTTGAGGGGATCCCATTTATCTATTTTTTCTCTTGCTGCTTGTGCTTTGGGCATGAAGTTCATGAAACCATTTCCTTTTACAAGGTCCTGTAGATGTTTCCCTACATTATCTTCCAAGGTGTTTATGGTTTTGGCTCTTATATTTAGATCTTTGATCCCTCTTGAGTTGATTTTTGTATAAGGTGTGAGATGGTATTCCTCTCTCATTCTTTTGGATATGGATATCCATTTCTCCAAGCATCACTTGTTAAAGAGGCCATTCTCTCCCAACTGAGGGGGCTTGGGGACCTTGCAAATATCAGATGACTGTGTATGCGAGGATCTATATCAGAGCTCTCAATTTGGTTCCATTGGTCAGTATGTCTATCCTTGTGCCAATACCATGCAGTTTTGAGCACTGTAGCTTTGTAGTATGTTTTAAAGGTAGGTAATGTGATACCTCCAACTTCATTTTTATTTTTCAATATGTCTTTGGCAATTTGGGACCTCTTACCTTTCCAAATATATTTTGTAGTAAGTTTTTCCAGTTCCTTAAAAAATACAGTGTTGATTTTTATTGGGATTGCCTTAAATCTGTAGATTAGTTTGGGTAAGGTAGACATCTTGATGATGTTTATTCTTCCTATCCATGAACAGGGAATATTCTTCCATTTATTTAATTCTTCTTTAATTTCCTTTAACAGTGTTATGTAGTTTTCTGTATATAAATCCTTTACATCTTTAGTTAAATTTATTCTTATGTATTTGATTCTTTTAGTTATTTTTTTTTATTTCATCCTCAGATTTCTCTCTATTGGTGTACAGAAATGCTACTGATTTTTGAGCCTTGATCTTATACCCTGCAACATTACTGAACTCCTTTATAAGTTCTAGGAGCTTTGTTGTAGATTTCTCAGGGCTTTCTACATATAGGATCATGTCATCTGCAAATAATGAAATTTTACTTCTTCATTTCCAATTTGGATGCCTTTTATATCTTTTTCTTGCCTCAGTGCTTGAGCAAGTACTTCTAATACAATGTTAAATAGGAGCAGAGAGAGTGGTCATCTTTGTCTTGTTCCGATCTTAGAGGGAAAGCCTTTAGTATTTCACCCTTGTATATGATGTTAACTGTGTTTTTTTAATATACCCTTTATTATTTGAGGAAGTTTCCTTCTATCCCTATCTTTTGTAGTGTTTTTATCAGGAAAAGTTGCTGTATTCGGTCAAATGCTTTTCCTGCATCCATAGAGATTATCATGTGAATTTTTTCTTTTTATCTGTTTATGTAGTGTATAACATTGGTTGATTTTCTTATGATGAACAATCCTTGCATATCAGTGATGAAACCCACTTGATTATGGTGTATAATATATTTGATGTGTTGTTGAATACAATTAGCACATTTTTTTTTTAAGGATTTTTAGCATCTAGGTACATTAGAGAGTGTAGTTTTCCATTCTTGTGCTGTCTTTGTGTGCCTTTGGTATTAGGGTAATGTTGGCATCATAGAATGAGTTAGGTAGTGTTCCCTCTACTTCTATTTTTGGAAGTGTTTAAGTAGGATTGGTGTCAATTCTTTCTAGAATGTTTGGAAGAATTCACCTGTGAAGCTGTCTGGTCCTAGGCTCTTCTTATTTGGGATGTTTTTGATTACTAATTCTGTATCATTACTTGTGATTGGTCTGTTGAGTTCATCAATTTCTTCTTTAATCAATGTAGGCTGCTTGTGTGTTTCTAGGAATTTGTCCATTTCCTCTAAATTAGCCATCTTGTTGGCATATAATTTTTCAAAGTATCTTCTGATACTCTTTATTTCTGTGGGGTCAATGGTGATATCCCCTTCCTAATTTCTTATTTTATGTATTTGCATGATCTTTCTCTTTTTCTTTGTTAGTCTAGCTAAGGGTTTGTCAAATTTATTGTTCTACTCGAAGAACCATCTTTTCATTTTGTTTCTTTTTCTAGTGCTTTCTTATTTTCTATTTCATTTAGTTTTGCTTTAATCTTTGTTATCTTTCTACTTCCTTTGGGGTTAGTTTGTTGTTGTTTTCTAATTACTCCAGGAGTGAGGTTAGGTCTTTCATTTTAGCTCTTCCTTCTTTTTGATATATGTATTTATGGCTATGTCTTTCCATCTCAGTACAGCTTTTGCTGCATTCCATAGGTTTTGATATGATGTGTTTTTTCATTCATTTCAAGGTAGTTAGAGATTTCTTTTGAGATTTTCTCCTTGACCCACACAGAAAAGCAAAGACCAACCATGGTATAAAACAAAATAGCTTTAGTA
This sequence comes from Tolypeutes matacus, assembly GCA_026826555.1. NCBI lineage: Eukaryota > Metazoa > Chordata > Mammalia > Cingulata > Chlamyphoridae > Tolypeutes > Tolypeutes matacus. The sequence continues at coordinate 245,845 of JAKSZT010054271.1, read as the reverse complement.
TGAGTAAAATATGAACTCAAACTATGAATCATAAGCCTACCCTCTCCTGTCAGAACGTATCTAAACCCAACATTTCTTGATGTTCAACATCCAGTATATCCAGAGAAATTTAGTATTGTTGAAGATAGAGAAGATAGAATGGATTCCACAATTACCCAATCAATTTATATATGAAATTACCACATCCTGAAAGAGGGGGTAAAAAAAGCTAAATCCATATTCATAGGATATTTCTTTGCCTTATATGGTGGAAAAAACTACTTAAGCAATATAAATCCATACCTTAAGAAGTTAAAAGGAAATACAATGTAAACATCATTTGAGGTATGTCTTAGATGGCAGTCAATAGGGAGAAGCAGAAAATATACACCTGAATTGGGATGCCTGAGGATGGGACAAAAATAGAAATGTTTAACTCCAACTGCTTAAATTTGTGAAGACATAGACTCTTTGTTTTCAGTTTAAAATGCTTTTAAAACATAATTTAAGCCATAGCAATGAGTGAATTTTCATAAGTAGACAAGAATACAAAGTATATTTTTTATCTCATTCTTTTTGCAGGAATATTACATGATTTCAAAGATTTTTGTTTTCATTTTATTAAAATTATTTCCATGCTTCATATCTAAATTAATGAAGAATATTTTTTGGATTACTTAGTTTAAATCAGGACATCTGTTATTGAGAATATCCTTTTTAGCGCTTTTAATGGTCAATTCAGATTTTCCAATATTGTAGGTGGAAATTTATCAATGTAATATTGCCATTTTCTCAACCTGAGATGTGTTTGATCCTCTTAGAATTATTACTTCCAGGTATAAGTTGACTTGAAGTCATTTGGTTCTATTTAGAAAATTTGGAAAATTGTGAACAATTCCCCCCTCCCTAAGGATTGGTTTATTGTCTACGATTGGTATATTTTACTCAGGAATCACACGCTTTCACATAATTATGTTCAACTGAATACAATTTTCTTTAATTTGATATAATGTCTTAGACTCAAACTTCATACTTCTCATAGAGAGGTCATGAATTGTCACTCCCTTGACTCAGAAAGAGCTTCTGGGCTTGATAACTAAATAATTAAATTTATTATTATTATAAATAAACACTAATTGAACACTCATTTGTAAGCTTATTTCAAAGCACTCAAATATAACAACTTATTTTATCATTCAGAGTAAAAAGTTGGTTTAAAATACCACTCATATTTTATGGATGAAGAAATTAAGACAGAGAAGGAAGGTAATACATCATATTTGATGGGGCTTGAATTTATCCTGGGGCTGTACAAACATCAGGAGCATTTAGCCACAGGAATCATTTATATTCAATCCTGGCCTCCATTCATTCTCTGTTTAAAATCCCTTTGGTGTCTAGAAATGTGACTATTTCTTGTCCATCTAAGTTAAGTGTCTGCCACTCCTTGCAACAGCTACCTATTGTCTATGCTTCCTAAGCAGCATATTGAAGGTTTCCAAGCTGTAGTTGTAGCTGTCCCTGTTAAGCCTACAGAAACAATTTTAACTGAAGAGTTAGGCCCTTCCAGGTTAAAAATCCTGTTTCCTAGGAGGAAACACTTTTACCAAGTACATAGTAAGTACTCTCCTGGGTCTGGGGCTATGACAAGAGGATTTGGGGCATTTCTCAGAAATTCCCAGTCAATTCTATTGGGTCTTGCAGGTCATTTTTATTTCTCATGCTTCAAAAATAGTATTTTAAACTTTTGCCATGACCTTTGAATCTCCACAGTCCTGGCTCTCCATGCACATTCAGCAGCTTCATTGAAACCTATTTCAGAAATGAAATAAGTACTTTTGGAGGTAGGTATTTTGGGCCATTAAATTTCAAAGTATTCCTCTATTGGCATCTCTCCCATAACAGATGAGGTGTTCTCTTTTATCCCAGCTGTCTTCTATATCTCCAATTTTGTGTTTGAATCCCATTCCTTCCTGCAGTATCACTTATTTTATGTCATTATCTATGCCATATACTTTTTTTAAACTACTCCCTCTCAATCTGATCCATCCTCTTAGATTTCAAATATGTTCTAAAATCTGTCATTCTGAAATTTGAAAAAAAATTAAGACACTTTAGAACTTTTATTTCCAGCTACTGATCTCTTATCTCCTTTCAATGCAAGCTGTGAGCAGAGTCCTTTCAACAGCATTTCTTTTCATTCCACCACATTCTAACCCTTTTCAGCCTGGGTTTTTCTTCCTATTAATTCATGGACCATCTCATAAGATTTTGTCAGCCTTCATTGCATTTCATCCTCAGCAGAACTGAATTAATTTCTTAACACTCAAAATCTGGGCATGAATTTCTTCTCTTAAAGGGGATCTAGTCCATCCCTTGTGCCACTTGGATCTCTCTTTATGTGTTCAGGAAGCATACCCCCTGGATTCCAGGTGGCCTCTCTTCCATAGGAATCTTGCAAGAGGAAGCTTATTGACATCGTAAAGCTACTGCTTTGCAGGTGGTCTTGGGGCCACCAGTGATGCTCACTATCTCCCATCTTTTTCATTCTAGATTTCCCTCACTCCCACCTAGCCCCTCTGCTAGTCTAAGAGGCTTACCAGATACCAGATCATCAGCTCTCTTGAGTCTGATCTCCTGGTCACAATGCCCTTCTCAGGCGTGGTTTGCTGTTCTTGTCCATTTATTTCACAGTCAGGCAGGGGTATATGGATGGGTACCTAAATAAATCGTGTGGGTACCAAACATATTCTTTCTTGTCCCTCTTATAAAATAGCATACCTCCTCCTTCCTTGTAGGCCAGATCAAGCACTCCTGCCAAGGCAGGGGCCCATATTCTTCCCTGTTGGGCCCTGAGCATGGAGAGCAAGAAGTGCCCAGCTGGTGGCCAGAGCAAATAGTTCAATGGTACTATTCTTGGGTCTTTGTCTTTTACATAAATATTAGAATCAGTGTGTCAGCTTTGTCAGGAAATTAGGTGTGATGTTTGATTGGGAATTCATTGTATTAATTAGATAAGTGGTATATTAACAATATATTGAATCATACTTGGTGTTTGTAGAAGTATATAAATTTCTAAATGTGTTGCTTCTTTTTCAGATTTGTGGAAAACAATAAATAATACCTCTACCACATTCAGTAGCATGGTGAAAACTGGGAAATGTGGCTGAAAATATAGAAAAACAAGAAGGACTCCTACTTGTCATTCTAAGTGTGGCTGTGTTATTCAATACTTGTAATGAAGAGTCCTTTATTTTCAGCCTATACCAAAAGCAAGAAAAATGTTTGGAAAGTGGGGACTTAGTGCCAAGATCCAGGCACCTGAATTATTACAGTGTAGGCAAATACAATAATCTTTCTTGAAATATCTTTAGATATTAACTGAATGAGGCAGTGGCAAATCTTCATTGTTCTGCACAGGTTTTAAGGGTGGTGAAATGGGATATTGGAATGAATTCTGAACCAGTGCTCCTCATTCTTCAGTGTGTCCCCTGGGTGTGAATCCTCTGGGATATTGTTAAAATGCAGATCCTGATTCTGTAGATCTGGGGTGGAGATGGGGACTTTGAGTCTGGTTATCTTCCAGTCTCTTCAACATGCTCAAGCTACAGGTTCACTTACTGCACACTGAGTCCTGAGGCCCTGTTTGGGGTCTCACCTCCTTAGAGAAGTGGTTCTCAAATTTTGATGCCTATTGAAATTGCCCGAGAATTTTTCAAACTCTTGAGTACTCATGCGAAACACAGGAATGATTAAATTCCTATCTCTGAATGGGACACAGGTATTAGGATTTTTTAAAGCTCCAGGGTGAATTCAGTGTGCAGGGGCATTTGAGACTACTTCCTTAAAATATATGATGGAATATGGAATATGGAATATGGAATATAGAATATGTGCATTTTTATTCTTTATTAATAGACTTTGTTTTTTGGAAATATTTACAGAAAAATTGAGCAGCTAGTACAGAGAGGTCCCATATAATACCACCTCCCCCACACACACAATTTCCCCTAATGTCAACATGTTGCACTAATATAGTATATTTGTTACAATTAATGAACTTATATTGATACATTATTACTAACATCTATACTTTGTTCAGAATTGCTTAGTTTTTTATCTAATGTCTTTTTTTGTTCCAGGATCCCATCCAGGCTGCCACTTTACATTTAGTCATCATGTCTCCTTAGGCTCCTCTCAGCTATAACATTTTCTCAGACTTCCTTGTGTTTTTTTGATGACTGACAATTTTGAGGTATTTCTACAAAATAGCTGATTAGTATGGAACCCCACCTGGAAAACCCCTGAGGGAAAGACTGCCACCAAGAAGCCTGGTGGAAGAACCCCAAGAGAGCCCCATTTGGAATGAGATTGGAATAAGATCTCATTCAGGCTCAAGGGAAAGCCTCAAGGAGCCTCACCATTAGCCCCCTGGGGAACCAACATGTGAGGTAACCAATCAGAACAACAAATAGCTGGGACCCCTCCCCCAAAATTTGGAAAGGGAGGGGTAAATAATAGCTTAAGAAAGATAGCCCCACAAGCCCAAAACACTCTTTCTGCTTGAAGGAGCCCACACTTACAGGTTCAGTTGTGTAATCCTGTTAATCTTCCCCTGATTTTCAATAAACTACTGGCCTAAGTAATCTGGCATGTTTTTAATATCTTTTATGTAACATAGCCAAGAACCCAGAAGAATCCATCATCCCCTGACTTCCCCTTATTTCTCTTTGTTGCATAAAAGTTTTTTTTTTAATGAATGAAGTTCTATTTATCTATTTTTTATTTTGTTGCTCATACTTTTAGGTGTAAAGACCAAGAAACCATTGCCTAACACAATGTCCTGAAGATGCTTCCCAATTGTTTCTTTTGAGTATTGTAGTCTTGGTTCTTTTATTTTGGTCTTTGATTCATTTTGAGTTATTTTTTGTATTGGTCTGAGGTCGGGATCCACCTTCATTCTTTTGAATATAGTCATTCAATTATCATAGTACCATTTGTTGAAAGACTATTCTTTCTTAATTGAGTGGATTTGACATCCTTGTTAAAAATAATTGTATTACTTCTGAACTCTCAGTTAGAGTCCAATGGTCTATATGTCTCTCCATGTGCAACTACCATGCAGTTTTGATTATTGTGGCTTTGTAATAAGTTTTAAGATAAGAAAGCATGATCCTCTGAATTCAATCTTCTTTTTCAAGATGACTTTATTATTTGGGACCCCTGTCATTCCATATACACTTTATGATTGGATTTTCAATTTTTGCTAAGAAGGCTGTTAGAAATTTTATTGGAATTGCACTGAATCTGTAAATCACATTGTATAGAATTGATATCTCAATATTTAGTCTTCCAAACCATGAACATGGAATTTCATTCCATTAATTTAGGATTCCTTTGATTTCTTTTAACAGTGTGTTTCCTTTACATTCTTGGTTAGATTTATTCATAGATATTTGATTCTATTACTTAGTATTATAAATGGATTTCCGCCAATTTCCTCTACAGAATGTTCATTATTCTTGTATAGAAATACTGCTGATTTTTGTGTGTTTCTGTTGTACTCCATTATTTGTTGATTTTGTTTTCTTCATCAGTCTATTCAAAGAATCAATTTTTGGTAGAGTTGTTTATCTCTATTAGTCATTTTCTGCCTATTTCATTTATCTCTGCTTCATTGTTTATTATTTTTTCTCCTTTGCCTACTTTACGTTTAGTTTGTTCTTTTCCTAAATCCTCCAGTTGTGAGGTTAGATCTCTGATTTGAGATCTTTTTATTTTCTTTTTTAATGTAAGCATTTAGAGCTATATATTTCCCTCTCAACACTGCCTTTGCTGCAGTCCATAAGGTTGGGTATGTTGTTTTCCTTTTCATTCACCTAAAGGTATTTTCTCATTTCCTCGTGATTTCTTCTTTGAGTGATTGTTTAAAAGTACATTGTTTTATTTCCACTTATTTCTGAATTTTCCACTACTCCCTGTTATTAAAATTTGGTTGTTTTTTTTCCATTTGGGTTAAAGAAGATACATTGCATGATTTCAAGATTTTTTAAATCTATTGAGACTTGCTTTTTTACTTAATATATTTTCTATCGTGGAGAATGTTCCATGTACACTAGAAATGAATGTGTATTCTGCTGCTGTTGGGTGAAGTGTTCTATCTGTCTATCTATCTGTCTGTCTTTCTGACTGTCTGTCTAACTATCTATCATCATCTATCATTTATCTATTTTCATTAAGTCTCCATGGTGAAGAATATTGTTCAAGTCTTCTATTTCCTTATTGACGTTCTGTTTCTATATCTAATCCATTATTCAATGTATTGAAGTATCCAATTTATGAAGAACAATATATATTTTCCATTCAAATCTGTCAATATTTGCTTCATATATTTGGGGCTCTGTCATTTCATGTATACATGCCTTTTTTGTTGAATTGGCTCTTTTATCAGTATAGTGACCTTCTTCGTGCCTCAGAATAGTTTTTAATTAACAATTATTTTATCTGATATTAGTATGCCTATTTCAGCTCTTTTCCATACTATTTGAATGGTATATATTTTTCTATCCTTTCACTTTAAACCTACTTGTGTCTTTGAATTTAACACGAGTCTCATATAAATAGCATATAGTTAGGACAGGCCTTTTCATCCATTCTGTCAATCTCTGTATTCTGACTGGAGAGTTTAATCCATTTATAGTTACAGTCACTTCTGCCATTTTGCTATTTTGCCTTTGTAAGTCATATTTTTTATGACCTTCAATTCATCCGTTAATGGCTTATTTCATATTTATTTGATTTTTTTGGTGTTGTACCACTTTGAATCCTTCTCATTTCTTTCTGAATATATTTTTCATGTATTTTCTTTGTGGTTACACTGGGGCCAAAATTTCACACCCTTAATCTATAACAATCATGTTGACTTGATACCAACTTAATTTCTACAACATACGCATACAGTGATCTTATTCTCTTCCAACTCCCACCTTTATTTGTATTTGTTACAAATTATATCTTTATGCATTATATTTCCAATAGATAGATTTATCATTACTTTTCTTTGCCTTTGATTTTAGAACCTATAAAAAGTAAAAAGTTCAGTTACATATGAAAAAATATGACACAATAGTACTGGCAATCATAACTATAAAGACTGGATGTCTTTTGCTTTATGCCACTCTGATCCACTGTTTAGTGTCCATTCCTTTCAGTCTTAAGAACTCCCTTAAGCACTGCTTATAGGGCAGGTCTCAGTTTTTATTTCTCTGGAAATATCTTAAACACACCCACATTTTTTAAAGAAAGTTCTTGCTGGATATAAAATTCTTGGTGGGCAGTTGTTTTCTCTGAGCACTTTAAGTATTTCAACTCACTGCCTTCTTGCAACCATGGTTTCTGATGAGAAATTGGCACTTAATTTTATTGGGATTCCCTTGTACATAATCTATTGCTTTTCTCTTGCAGCTTTCAGAGCTCTCTCTTTGTTCTTGATATTGAAGAATTTGATTTCTATGTGTCTGTTTGTGGTTCTCTTTGACTTTATTCTGATGGTGGTTTGTTGGGCTTCTTGAATGTCCATATTCATGTCTTTCATTAAATTCACGATGTTTTCTGCCATTATTTCTTTGAATATTCCCTCTGACCCTTCTCTCTTTATTTTTCCTCTGGGATTCCATAACTCCTGTATTGGTAAGTTTGATGGCATCCTATACATCTCTTAGGCTCTGTTTGCTTTTTTTCTTGGTGGGGGGGTCGGGGAGTCTTTATTCTTTTTGCTCCTATGCTTGAAACTTTTAATTTGTTTTGACTTCATGGTTATTGATTCTTTCTTCTACGGGCAATATTTTGTGGAAATTCTCTAGGGAATTTTTCATTTCACTTATTGTGGTCTTCAACTCCAGGATATATTTTTGGTTCCAAGTGAAAATCTCAAAGAGATACTCATTGTTCATTCATTGTTTTCCTCATATTCTTTAATTCTTTTTCCATGTTTCCTTTACCTTCTTGACCTTGAAGATACTTTTTACTTTAGTCTTTGTTAGGTCCCAAACCTGGCCCTCTTCATTGATGGTTTCCAGATTTTTATCTTGGTTCCTTTGAGCGGACCATCATTTCCTGTTTCTTTGTTTGTCTTATAATCTTTTGCTGCTGGTGCACATTGTAAATTTTAATATTTTAAAGGGCTAACTCTGGGATTTACTCCCTGAGTGGTCTGTTCATTAAGATTGTATCTATCTAATGATATGACAGAGATTTTCTTGAGTTCCAGGAACTAAACAAAAAAAAAAAAAACACAACAACGAAAAAAGAAAACAGCACCATTCACAGTCTTTGCAAATTGCCATTAATTTGGCTTCTGGTTTACAACAGATCTTAGCCCTCCTATCAAGAAGATAAGCCCCAGGAAAATGTCAAGTATAGGGTCTTCTCTGTCATATCTGTGCGTGCATGGAGCCATGGAGTTTGTTTCTTTTCCTGGGCATATTCTTGTTTCAGGACCACAGGAATTCCTGTGTTTACACTTTATAGGAGTTCAAATCTCCCTGTACTCTTTTTAAAATAGACTTTCCTACCATCCTAATTGTTTTATATATGAATTAATGCAGGTAGTCCTTTGGCACAGGCTGCTTTTCCCTAATTATTTCACTGCTTCAGCTGTCACCAAGTAGCTTCTTTAGCTTCAGGAAAAATTCCAAGAGGGCAAGCTAGTGACTGTTTATTTCAGGTTTCCACCAGATAGAGTGGCACCACAGTTTTCACATGGGGTTACTGGGTTCCATATGGAATGGGGTCAAGTGACTTAAAGTTGGGAGCACAGGCTAGCTCCAAAATATGCAGGGGACTGTTTGGAGAGGGCACTAGAAAGTGCACCACAAACTTCACCCACCATTTTTCAGGCTGCTTTTTCTGGATTTGGCACTCTCCCAGTTATTGCAACCATTTATGTGTTTTTCAGTTTTCAGGAAGATGACTCTCCTAGGTTTGGCTAATTGTTTAAAGAGTTTGTGGTAGGGCAGCACTGTGGTCTTGGATAGTACCACCTTAGTCAACTGAAACAGAGAAGAACTATTTGATATAAGATGGCTCATGTGATGGTTAGGCTAATGTGACATCTCATCCAAAAAATTGTGCTCAGTTGTTTGGTCAAGCAAGTACTGGGCTAATTGTAATATAAGGATATTTATGGAATTTAGTTATCAGTAATTTTACAGCATAGATGGCTGATTACACCTACAATCAACCAGCTTGATTGCCATCAGCACTGAGTGATGTTTTATCCAATCAGTTGAATGCCTTAAAAGGGGAAGTGATTTCAGCATTCAGAGAGAATTTTCCAGCTCATCTTTGGACAGTCAGCATCTCCTGGGAACTCATCAAAGACCTTCATCAGATCTTCATTAGAGCCCCTGGATTGGTGCCTGCCTGTGGACTCTGGACTTGTGCATCCCCACAGTCACATGACAGAATTTTTTAAAATCTCATACTATTTACAGATATCTCCGGTTGATTTTGTTTCCCTAGAGAACCCTGACTAATATACCCCACTTCTGGTAACAAATTCTGTTTTAGTTAGCCAAAAGGGTACTGATACAAAGTAGCAAAAATCTGTTGGCTTTTATAAAAGGTATTTATTTACGGTAAAATCATATAATTACAAGGCATAAATGAGTCCAACTCAAGGTACCATAAGAGGTACTTCCTCACCCAAAGATTGTTGCTGTGTGTTGAAACAAGATGGCAGGTGATATCTGCAAGGATACAGCTTTCCTCTTAAGGTTCTGTGGCCCCAACTTCTTCTCATCTCAGCTGTAGGTGGGCATAAAAACTCATCTTTATTCCTTTGGGCTCATTTCTTTTATGGCTCAACTTCTCTGTTCTCTTCACAAGGTCAGCTTTAAACTATCAGGCTCCCCTCTCTTCCTGGGGCCACAGGATCCTCTGTGTATATTTTCTGTGTATCTAGTTCCATTTGAGAGTCTGTTTTCACAGCCCTCCAGTTGCTGGGATACAACATTGAGTAACATTCTGATGACATGTTTGAATCAAAGTCCTAATCTTAACATAATTTAATCAGATATCTCAGCTGAATCTAATACAACCAAAGAGTTATCATGCCCAGAGGAACAGACAAGTTTACAAACATAATCTATATCTCTTATTTTGGAATTCATAAATAAATCAATGTTCAACAGCACACAAAGTATGCACAATGATTTTAATTTGTATAGCAAAGAGTAGGTATGAAATGATTGGAAAGACAAGTCACAGAATGGGTGTATCTAGGTTAGCCAAAGGGTTGCTGATGCAAAATACCAGAAATTGGTTGGCTTTTATAAAGGGTATTTATTTAGGGTAGAAGCTTACAGTTACTAGGCCATAAAGCATAAGTTTCTTCCTTCACCAAAGTCTGTTGCCACGTGTTGGAGCAAGACATCTGCTGATGTTTTCCAGGGTTCAGGCTTCTTGGGTTCCTCTCTCTTCCTGGGGCTCACTCAAAGCCCTAATCATAACGTAATCATGCCCAGATGAACAGAACAGTTTACAAGCATAATCTTATATCTATTTTTGGCATTCATAACTATATCAAACTGCTACACTCCATCCTCTGAATTCCAAAAATATATTACAATATTCAAAAATCCTTAAATCATAAAAAAAGCAAAAACAAAAAAAACCTTAAATCAGTAACAATGCAAGCACAAAATCATATCATAATCAGTTTAAAGAAATACAGTTCGTCTTGAGGCAAAGTCCCGTCTGATGTAGACCTCTGAAACTTACACAACCATTTAACTGCTTCCAGTACACAAATAGAAAGACAAAGGATAAACATTTTCATTACCATTTGGAGAAATTAGGAATAAAACATGAGTCAGGCCCTCCACAGTTCAGTAAACCTGCAGGGCATCCTTCATTAGATGTCAAAGGCTAAAACTCATTCTTAAGATGATGGACTCTTTTCCTTGGGACCACATGGGGACCCACCCTTTCCACAGGCTTGCCCAAAAACCATTTTCCTGGTTCCACCATCATCAAGCATCTGGGGTGTCAACCAAGCTCTGGACCTCACCCTCCAAGAGTGTTGAGGTGATTGCCACACCTTACCCAACTTTTGGGTTAGAGTCTTAGCCCCCCTAGTACAGTGAGGTGAAGACAACACTCCCCCTAACTTTGGCATACAGTCTCAACCCTCTCAGAACAATGAGTTGGCCACCTGGCCGTCCCTAATCCATGGGGGACAGGGGCACCCCTCTTAGACCTATGGGATCTGACCTTAACTGCCCTAATCCTTGAAGAATGTGCTCCACCTTCTCTGCACCCTGGGGTGGCAAAACTCTCCCAGAACATCAGGTTGGAATATCCACCCTCTTCAACTGCTGGGGCAAACTCACCCTCTCTGTACACATGGTGGGGTTCCTCACCTTGGCCCAAGGTGATGTCTTAATTCCAGATCTCAACTTCCATGGTTTTCTTCTTAAAGCTGTTTCTCCTTCAGCCTTTCCTTTCCATGTCCCTTTTAGACAGTGGTATTGTTCATACAGTGCTATCAAAAACGTTGTTGGTTTAGCATGCAAGAAGCATGGGTCCAAGCAATCAGACAGTAAGATTTTCCACAAGCCTTTCCTAGATAACTGCATCTTCAATCCTGATTTACAAGTTCCAAGTTTAGTTAAGTCTTCAAATGGGGCACTATCTTCTGGGAGCTTGATCTCCAGAGGCTTGGAATTTCCAGAATCAGTTTCTTTTTTCTTTGTGCCCAATAATTCTGTCCTCAGCTTATCCAACTCATTTAGCATTTTGCTATAAGCTGCAAGGAGAAGCCAAGCTGCATTCTCCAAGTTTACCTTGGAAAGTTCTTCAGCTAAATGCTCAGGTTTGCCATTTTCAAATTCTGTCTTCCATATAACACCAAGAGTTAATCTTGCTATGTTCTCTGCAACTTTAAAACATGGATCACCTTTCTTCCAATTTCCAATAATAGTTTCATCATTTACTTCTAAGGCATCATAAAAAGTCTCTTTAGTGTCAATATTACTATCAACAGTCTCTTCAAAGCACTGTAGGTATTTTCTACCAAGCATCTCACAATTCCTCCAAAAAATAACCCTTATCCATTTATAAAGCCATTCCTACATTTTGGTAATTACAAATGCATTTCTCCCCTCTTTGGTACCAAATTCTGTATTAGTCTGTCAAAGGCTTGCTGATGCAAAATACCAGAAATTGGTTGGATTTTATAAAGGGTATTTATTTGGGGTAGAAGCTTACAGTTACCAGGTCATAAAGCTTAGGTTTCTTCCTTCACCAAAGTCTGTTGCCACATGTTGGAGCAAGACAGCTGCTGATGTTTGCCAGGGTTCAGGCTTCTTGGGTTCTTCTTTTCCCAGGGCTCCATTTATCTCTGGGCTCAGTGCCTCTGGTTTCTCTAGAAGGTCAACTGTAGACTATCAGGTGAATGGCTCATCTCTTCCCAGGGCCTTTTCTCCTTCCTCATGACTAAGCTCCTTTTTGTGCTTGCTTCGCTGGGCTCCAGCATTAAAACTCAGCTTCAGAACTCCAACTCAAAGTAACTCCAACTCTGTCCTTTGCCATGTCTTTTATCTTTGAGACCCCACTACTAAATGGCTGGTGAAAGAACAGACTGTGAAAGAACAATCTTATTGCTAGAAATTTTAGGGGAGGTCATTATTTATTTTTTTAAGTTTTCATTCTGCTAACACATGTACAACTCAAGGTCTCCCCTTCTAACCACATATACAACCCAATGTCTCCCCTTCCAACCATACTCAAATATACAATTCAGTGCCACCAACCATGTTAATAATGTTGTGCTACCATCACCACCAACCATCAAGAACATATTTCTACCAACCAAAAAAGAAAATGAGTACAACTAAAGCATTGATTCTAGATTCCTTACCTACACCCTGGTGCTTGGTAACCTAGATTCTTTTTTCTGATGGTAATTTGCTCATTGTAATTATTTTAAATCAGTGAGATCATACACTATTTGTTCTTTTCACTCAACATTATGTCTTTGAGGTTCATCCATGTTGTTGCATGTATCAGAGTTTCATTCCTTTAAATGGCTGAGTAATATTCCTTTGTGTGTATATAGCACATTTTGGTTATATTCATTGGTGGACATGTGGGTTGCTTACATCTTTTGGCAATTGTGAATAATGCTGCCATGAATGTTAGTGTGCAAATATCTTTTCAAGTTCCTGCTTTCATTTTTGGGGGGTATACCTATAAGTGGGAATGCTGGGTTATGTGGGAGGGAAGGCCATTATTATGGATAACATTTTTTTCACAGCTGAATTTAGATGAGAGACAAAATAGGGTGCTGATGCAAAATACCAGAACTCTGTTGGCTTTTATAAAGGGTAATTATTTGGGGTAGAAGCTTACAGTTACCAAGCCATAAAACATAAGTTACTTCCTTCACCAAAGTCTTTTGCCACGTGTTGGAGCAAGATGACTACTGATACTTCCTCTTCCTCCTAAGGCTCCATGGCCCCAGCTTCTTCCAATATCAGTTCTCATCTCTCTCCAGGGGTTCATTTCTCTCCAGACTCAACTGCTTGGTTCTCTCCACAAGATCAGCTGTAGACTATGCTTTGTCTTTCTCCCTGGGGCTTGATTCTCTCCCAGGGCTCATTTCTCTCTGGGTTTAGCTGCTTTGCTTTCTTCACAAGTCCAACTGTAAACTGTCGGGCAAATGGCTATTCTCTCTTCCCTGGGCCTCTGCTGTGTCTAATGGAGCCTTCTTTCTTTCCTCATCTATCTGCTTCTCTGTGTATTTACTTCGAGGGCTCCAGCATTAAAGCTCTAACTTCTTTCTCTCCTGTGTAGTTTTCTCTGTGAGTCCCCATCCACCAAGGGGGCAGGGACTCAACATCCTACTGACTTGGCCCAATCAAAACCTTATTCATAATTTAATCAAATGAAAATGAAAACTCTGAAGTTAATATAATCTGATACACCCAGAGGAACAGATCAGTTCACAAACATAATCCAATATCTATTTTTTAATTCATAAACAATACCAAAATGCCACAGAGGGTGAATTTCTTTAGTGCATAATTCCATTAATGTGGTGGCTCCTCCAAAGATCTTGTCTTAATGCGACAGTTTCATTGAACTTCTTCTTGTTGCATGATTTGGTTTCCTACACCAAATTTCAACTTCACAACTCATTTCACTTCTGGTAGCAGAATTTGAGCCCTGGGAAAGCCTATTTCAACATATACTTAATGTTCTCCCTTCCTCTCTATACTTTTTGGGCAATGAAGCATAGGGATCACACTTATTTTGTATGAAATAATGCATATAAATATGTTTGATGCAGTTTATCTGGGATTGCTTGAAAGTTTTATGGATATCCAATGCCGTTTCATACTGCTGGAAGTGCATGCTTCCATGGTTTTTTGGCGTACAGTTTTGTTGTTAAGAGATGAGATGCCATTTTAAATCCTGGTCTTTTGTATATAAACTCTCTTCACAACTAGAAGATTTGGAGATCTTCTCTTCATTCCTGGTGTTAATTCAGTACATTTGATTGTTAAATCTTTCCTTTCTCTTTGAAACTAGAACAGTCCCTTCATTTGTTTGTGATAATTTTTATGACTCTTTAATGGCCATATTGTTTCTGCACATCTGTAATTTGGTGTGTGTGGTGTTAAAGAAACTACTTGCATTAACTGGTTTGGGCCTTATTTAGAGCAATCATATCACTTCCCCAATATGATAAAACCTAAGCTAGTATCAGGAGTAGAACTGAAGTAAAAACCTAGGACCCTGAGGACTGAGTAATTTGGATGAGAAATTATGACCAGACCATTCTTGGCATAAGATCTCAAGAGCTTTAGCCTGGGCATGGGGGAATTTCATTGGAATAAATCCATATGTCTGTGGAAACTTAGTCATCTGGCAAAATGGATTTAAAAATTATTAGTATTTAAAATAGATAAGACCAGATTTTTCACCCCCTGATTATCTTTACCTAGCATGGAGGAAGCCCACGAGGTTATATGCATAGACTTGAAAAGCAAACCCCTTAAAAAAAAGAGTGCATTAGCAAGGGAAATTGTGGGGTAAAACACCTGGGCTGTCATGTTTGGAATGGCAGAAGGTCTGTGGATGCCTTGGGCTCCACTGGTCTGGAAGTCAGCCAATTTCCAGGCAGAAATTATAACAATATGAAAGGACATGACAGTAGATCTGAAAAGTGTTCTAACTTCTTTTGTGAAAGATAAATCTGTTTATACTAGTGAGCAATCAACTAAAATTTAATGCTACTTTTAGCTGTGAAAAATAATGTTTTATCATATGAAAGCCATTTTCTGTGTTTAAAGGCTTTTTAGAGGAAAAGATATTATTTTGGATTCTGTGTTTTGTGGAAACTTTTTGTTAGAGGAATGGGACTCAGAACTGATTTTCTATTTGTACTGAGTGCCCTCAGATTGGAAAAGGGAAAAGATTTATTGAGAAATTTAAAATACTTATAATAAGAATGACTGTTCTTCATGTAACTGAGCATTTCCCTGAATATGTTGGGAAAAAGGAAGAGTAAGTTAAACTCAGTAAAGTCTCCTAATTATCTTATATTCATAAGGTGAGGCATATATTTCATGTGGATTCACTCTATATCCATGCCAAGCTCCTTGTAAACATGAGTCTTAGTATTACAGAGACTGCAAAGCTAAACACTATTTCCCAGAATCCCTTGCAGCTAAGATTTCACCAATTTCTTAGAATCCACAGAACTGTTTGTCCTACATGGCATAAGGAAGAAGTGAGCAATATGAGTTGGCAGTGCCATGTAGGGAGACCTGATGTCCAGTGAGTACCATGGCAGATGTGTTTAATTGGTTTCTCTAAAGTCTATGGAGGTGGAATCAGTTCCTGATGTGGTAGTTCTTCAAGTATAGCAAATGCTCTGGGGTCTGGGAAACTCAGTGGCAAGAACATCCTCAGCAGGCCAGACCTGTGATGTGTTTCTGGATCTGAATTTATGAGGGCAGCCTATAGTCTGCTCCTGTAGGTCAACTAATGATTTGATTAAAGAAGTGATTTTGAATTGCACACTAAAATATGCTGAAAGTGATAGAATGTGACAGAGTGACTATTAAAGGAATGGAAGTTCATGGAACAGCCTGGTTGTGCAGTGGGTAAAAATTAACTAGCTCAGGGAGCATGTAAGATTTGGAAGTTTAATAAATTGAGATGTGTGTGCAAAACAAATTAAATTTCACACAGTGGGTTTGTAAGAATGATAACTGAATCTAACACCTGGATTTCAAGTGGTCCTACTTAGATGATGCAGAATGGATGTTCAATGGGTGCTATTTAATTACTTGCAGAAGAAGTCATTGAGTGGCTTAGGGTGGGTGTGTAATGATTAGAATTAAGGAAACAGTGAGGTTATACAGCAGGTGTAACTGAATAGCATAGAGTTATGCAGCATATGGTGGGTTGCAAGGAGGTAAATGGAATGTCACAGAGTGGGTTTGCTAATCATGTATTTTTCTGGTATACAATGAGTATGCAAGAAGTAAAAGTTTAATAGCACACTTGAGTGTGCAAGGAGTGATCTTGGAATAGCACAGAATGGGTGTGTTCAGAGCATTTGTGAAGTAACACACATCAAGTATGCATGGTCAATGAATGGAAAGCATAGCATAGCTTTGCTTTGCAAAGAGTATAAATTGAATAATATAAGCAGGTATGCCAAATGGAAATACCATGGAGAACACTTGTTGTGCATGGAATTTAAGCTGAAAGTGGGTTGCAAAGAATGATAATTGAATAGCATAGAGAGGGTGTGCATGGATTACTGGATGAAATAATCCTAGTTGTGCAACATGTGTAAGGTGCATAGCATAAAGATGGAGTGCAGTGATTTTAAGTTGGATGGTTTGTAGAGAATTTGCAAGAATTTTATGTTGATTATGACACAAAGGTTGTGCCACAAGAGTTATGGTTAGCTTTAAGGAAAGATTGTTGAATATCAGAGAACAGTGGTGCAAGAGTGAACATTGGGTGGTGCTTAGTAGGTATGTAATTAGTGGTTGTTGAATCACAAACAGTGAGTGTGAGAGGGATTATAATTCAGTGGAACAGAGTGGGTGTTCAAGCAGTATAAATAAATGCTACAACCTGGTTATATAATGATTATAGGTTAATATCTAAGTGATAGTGTATAACAATTGGAATTTTAACAGTTCACAAAGGTTGCTCAGGGTGTATAATTTGAACAACAAAATGGGCATGCAGATTTGATAGGCAAATATATCAGCTTGTTGTGTAAGAAATCATATTTAGATGATTCAGAATGGGTGTTCAAGAAGGTTTTGAATTGCAAAAGGTGCCAATACTAGAGGTACTGGTAGAAAGAAACAGCATGGCTGTACAGAGCAGAAATAGAGGTAATAGTATTGCTATGCAGTAGGTTAAGTTGAATAGCACAGAGAGGATTGTCTGAAACAAAAGTTGGATGGAGCACAATGGGTATATGGCATTGTAAGTGGAATAGAACACAGTGGGTTTGCAAGGAGTTATGGTCAAATAGCAAATGGAGTATAGGCAAGGTTTGGTGTTTAATGCAGAGTGCAAGAGTTGATGTTGGATGGTGCAGAATGGATGAACATGCTGTGGGTGTTGAATTGCAGAGGGAGTATAGATGATGTCATAGTTGTATGGCACACAATGAGTATGCAGGGAGTAGAGGAGAATGGCATCAAATTTGTGTAATAAGTGAAAATGGAATAACACAGATGAGTACAATGAATTTAAGTTGCCCCCATACTGTGCGATTTAACTATCATATCTTGCAGAGCCACTGTTTGTGATTTAAAAATCCTTACACACCAGTTCTGAATCATTCAAATATGACCGCTTAAACACTATGGTATTACATTCACCTATCAATCATGCAAAACCACTGTGTTAATTTATATGCTTTGTAAAACCTTTGCAACCATTAAACTTCCCATCATTCCAAGTTGTCTCTGATCTTATACACATTGCCCAACAAGAGGCTATGCCAAACTATTTCCAACACCCTACACAATTCAACTATCACCCTATGAACATGCTTAGCAAACCTGCCTTGCACAGCCTCTTTGTTGTTCCACCCACATCCAACATTTTGCACTCCTTTTCTGTGCCAATTATCTCTCCCTCATTTTGCAATTAAACAGTCACACATTGCAACTCATTCTGCAACATTAAACATTACTCTTTCATACCTACTGTAGTGGCCACACCTTAAAACAAGATGGACCACTGCACAAAATGTGGTTTGGACAATGAAAAGTATGATGCTATTTGCACACCAGGAGGGTAAGAAAAAGTTTATTACCCACATAATGAGGTTATCTGTGGAGAGGAGTGCAGACTTTCCAGACAAGTCCAAAAATTATTTGAAAGAGCAAGGAAAGGCTTGGGGTTTTCATCATGGTTAGAGGTTGAGGCTGGCATGAGGGATCCTGCGCAAAGTCAGGGGTGTCCATAATTTGAACCATGCACTGGCACCAAGCGAGTTGGCAACCAAGATTTCTTATAAGCCTGCCCAAATGTCTGGAAGAATGGGAAGATAAAGGGGTGAGGTTTAAAATATGTCAGCAGTCAAAAATTGGTGTGAGATGCTTTCTTACAGTCCCTCACTGGTGTTTGATGAATAAAATATACTATGTATAATTGAATTGAATTTGAACTCAAGTAAGCCATTATGGTGCTCTCTGAGACCTGCAAACTTAAGGCAATAAAGTGAATATTTTGTAGAAAGCCTTCTCCAAGAACCTGGAATTGTGTACTCTGAAAGTGAAATGGCTGCCTTTGTCACTTAGTAATGTGATAATGGATAAGGTTGGTGAGACCTTGTATTGTGGCTTTAGTTTGTGTAGAGCCATATGTATCTTTGATTTATCTGTTGGGTATCTATGAGGCAAATTATTTGGAGAGTCCTTCATCTATTTAGGGACAACATTAGATAATAAATTGTTCTTGCCATATTTGGTCAGACTAGATATCTAGACCACTGACAGTGGCCCAAGAGATTTTAAAAATGTGTTGATGGTACATATTGTTGGCTGAGGAATCCAGTACTAAGAGAACTTAATTGGCCATTTGTGTTGACACCTGAATCCCATATTTTGTCCGGGACATCTCCATTAAGGGATATAAAGCAATAGCTCTTCAGTGAGATCTATAATGTGTGATGGTGGTAATTACATCTATAAAGTGAATGGATTCCCTTCACTCTTCACTCAACTGGTCCTGAGAGGCTTTCCAGGTAGCCAAGGGGTCTGCAAAAGTGGTGACTTCCTCCAGCACTATGGCATCTTTTAAGGGACTGGAAAAAGAAGAGGTAACTTCTATTGCAGATAGGATATGCCAGAGAACACAGATTTGGCTCAGGTATAGAAAGGAAGCCTCAGTGGTTGTGTTGAACTTGTAGGGTGCTCATTCCATGACACAAGATGTAATGGAAATCTGGATACAAAGATCCATTGGCTCAGGCCTGTGAGAGTTTCCCTTTCCAGGAGAGTCCAGCATGTGGGCCAGCAATTGCTACTCTAATGGCAAATAGTGTAGGTCCCAGGAGGATGGTTTCTTGTATCAGAAGCTCATGGACAAATTATGGCCATCATAGGTGGTCCAATGTCTCTAGAAGGCATGAGAAGATGGCAGTAAGGCCTCTACAGTGAGGGAGACTCTAGAGGGCATGAAGGGGAGTTCCTGATTTTTTGCAATTTTGACAGAGTCTAGAGTTTTTTGAGAGGGCCCCATTCAAGGTGAGCCAATTTGTAAGAAAGGACATAAATAGGCTTAAGTACTATTTTTAAATTAGTAGAATGTTGTCTCCAGAAACTAAAAGGGCTGAAATATAATGGGTTGTATTAAAATTGTGAGTGCTGAGAGGGTCGGCTTTTCTTGACATTATTAGTGAGGCAACAGCCCTTGGATGTCCAGATAGTGTTCAGGACTTTAACTGAGGTGGTGGAGACTTGCATTATGTGTGGGACAAAGCCAATTTTATAAGCTTTGTGAGAATTCATATGTACTTGTGTAGTAAAGGGTTAACTCAGCAGGCATTGGATACTCAAACTATGCACATTATAATGTAAGTTCTGGTTATTAAGCTTCTGGGAGAAACATCTAGCCTTTTGAATATCCTGCTTATTGATTATTTTTGTATGCTCGAGGCCTTGGGTGATGTCACATACTTTATGCTTATAATGTGATATTTGATGAATACCAGTTTCTGTCTGTCTGGAAATTTGGACACATTCTGTCAGTTTGACTTGAGGGGCACTGGAGACTGAGCAGCTAAGATCAGTCATATGGATCCACAATATCTGAATGAGTAACACCCATTAAACCCCTGGACACCATGGGTCAAGTGAGCTGCCCTGGTTGGCAACACTTCTTGTGTATTTTCACACATCATTGCTGGGAGACTTAAGTGTTGTCCATACAACTCCCCTGAAAAGGACAACTGGAAGCTTGTGCCAGGTGTCTCCCAGTCAAATTTTAATTTGTCCTTTCAGTGTAGTAAACCATTAGTGTGAGTAGTACAGATTTCTGAGTTCTGTGAGTACTTCTACTAAATCATTAAACCTCAGATTAGTCTTGGGGACTCCCTACTTAGACCTGAATGATTTTTTCAAATGAATCTCCTTGGAGGACGATGTTTTCAATGTAATCTCATACCTGCAATACAGTACAAAGGTGGATTCCAAGACCTCACCTGAAAAAATGTATTGTGTCCATTCACAGGTGAAGGCAAACTGTGACTGACAGGCAGTTGAAATAGGCATTGAACAAAATATATTAACACAAATATTTCATAGAAAAATATTTACTGTTTGGATGGAGTCAGAAATTTCAATATTTTGGATAAAAGGGATGGGAACACAGCATTATGATTGTGGCGATTCACCATGCGACACTATTCATTCTTTCCAAAATTAAGAACAGGTCAAATTAAACTTTTAAATGGAAAAGCAGTGGGAATAATTATTCCTTCTTTCAACAGGTATAATTTCAATCCTTAAAGGCCCTGCGTTGATTTACATTGGGCTGTATTAATTATTTTAAGTGGAAAGTGGTGGAGGAAGTTTGTCAATGGGGGCACATTTTGCCAAACCAATTTGTATTTGCTTAAGACTTCATTTTAACTTATTACACATTGGGCAAAAGTGTGTGGGCCCATTATTGGATATTTTAGGGCAATGGTGCTGTGACCATGGGGCATTTTGGTAAGCACTATTTCCGATACTTATAGTGGATCATAGTTTTGTCCTCTATATTTTGTCCAGTAATTCCCTAAAACTATAGAGACATATTGTTTAAATTTTATGCAATCCTCTTGTTAACTGTAACTTGAGACCAAGTATTAAGGCCATGAAACTTTGCCAGTTAATACATATCATTAGATATTTATGTTAATGTAGAACATCTTGTAGAGATGCAAAAGCGCATCAGCACTCTTTTACCTCTTTGTTGTATATTTCCCTTAGTAAAATTTGGATTCTGTTTGGGACACATTGTGGAATTTTATTTCAGTTTTACCTTTCTTCAGTTTTACATTCTACCTTAATGTAAATCTCATACCTTATACCAAAATTATGACAAAATAGATCATAAACCTAAAAGTAAAATGTATAACTAGAAAAGGTTAGAAGCATAAGAGAAAAGTACATCACAGAGTTTGTATATTTTAGTATGTATTAAAAATTTCAGAACAAAACTTTTGGGAGTAGGGTTTTGTGAAGAGTTCTTAAACATGACAGTGAAAGCATGATCCAGAAAGGAAAAAAAAACAGATAGAACTGCATCAAAATTGAAAACATTTTCTCTGCAAAAGACCCTGTTAAAAGGATGAAAAGACAAGTTAAAGGCTCAGAAAAAATACTTGCAAACCACATACCTGAGAAAGCATTTCATCATGTTTATATAAAGAACCCTCACAACTCAACAGAAAAAAATCCAATCTAATACAAAATGGACAAAAGACATAAACATTTCACTAAAGAGGATTTATTGATGGCAAATAAGCACATGAAAAAATGTTCAAAATTGCTAGTCATTAAGGAAATACAAGTTAAGTCCATAGACTTATTAGGATATCTAAAATTAAAAAAAAAAAAAATAGGGACAATAACAAATGGTAGAGAGGATGCAGAAAAATAAAATGTCTCATACATTGCTGGTGGGAATATAAAATGGTCAATCATTTTGAAAAATAATGTGACAGTTACTTAAGGAAACATACACTTAACATACAATCCAGCATTTGTATTTCTGGGCATTTATTCCAGAGACATGAAAACTTATGTCCACAATAAAACATGTATACAAATGCTCATAACAGCTGCATTCATAATTGCAGAAAAGTGGAAACAACACAAATGTTCTAAAATATGTCAATGATTAAATGAACTTCTGTACATACATACCATGGAACACTACTCAGCAATAAAAAGGAATGAACTATTTGTACACTTAATAATTTGGATGGATCTAAAGGGCATTTGTCTTAAGTGACAAAAGGATAACCTGAGTCATTCCATTTCTATAACATGTAAGTGATGAAATTATACAGATGGAAAACTCATTAATGGTTTTCAGGTTTTAGGGATGGATATATCGGAAGGAGGGATAAGGGTAACTATAACTATAAAGACAAAGCATGAAGGAGGTCTTTCTGGTGATGCTATAGTTTTGTATCTGGATGGCAGTGTTACTCCAATGAATCTACCATGAGATAAGTGGCATAGAACTATACACACATTATGTTGATGTCAATTTCCTGGTTTTGATAGTAAAATAAATTACATGATATTTACTCATTGGGGGAAATTGGGTGAGAGGTACACAGGAGTGCCCTATAGTTTTTTGCAAATTCTTGTGACTCTGAAGGAGACCCATGTGAGTTCCCTGGGTTCTTTTTATGCCCACTGCAGAAAAGTGGGGTCCACACCAAACTTTTATCATTCAATGGAAAGAGTTAATTAAGACAGTGGAGGTCTGGAGACAAAGTGTCAAATCAGCTTCTATGAAAAGCATAATTAATAACATTATATTGACTTGTGTAGGGGAGGATTTCAAGGAGTTGGGTTACAAGATTGACAGGTAGGGAGGGGTAGCATCTTGCACATGCTCTGTAGCACTGTATGCTTTACCATACTTGGTCATACATCACATGTACAGAAAGTGATGTCTAAATCCCACCCAGAGATGTAGATTTCACTTACAGTGAACTAAAATGCAGCTAAGTTCATCTACTACCTTATTGAGTCTGCACTAAAAACTGGAAAGCTCCAGTTTGTGGGTATCTATATTTTTTTATTAGCTTCCTGCTGGAATGGAATGTAGAGTTGGGGCTTGTGGATGAAACTGTAGTTCCATCTATTGGAGAAAATGTTGGTTGGACCTTCCTTTTTCTGGATCACTCATATGGAGAAGCTGATATGCTACAGTCCAGCAGCATGCAATTGTTTAGAAACAAAAGAGGTGATTTATTTTAAGGTAACTGGGGTGAAGAGCAAGATAAGAATGATAGTTATTATAGGACCAAGCAAACTCAACCAGATGGAATTCCATGGAAGGAAGTATTTTATTGATTTCCAGATTGACTGGGCAGAAGGGTTGTTAAAGTTATGTAACCAGGTTGCCTATTTCTATAGTTTTTATACATAGCAACCTCCTAATTCATTTCCCTAGGCTAAGGCTTGTGAGGTTTTAATAATGACATTCTCTTTTCATTTACTCATGAGGCAAGGGAAGCTGTGTAGGGACAGGATTGCAAGGAACAAAATGAAGGGAGCTATTCTGATATTTTGTGGGGTCTGTTTAGGAGGAAAACCCTAAAGTCTAGGTTAGTTAAAGTCTAGATAATCCCTGTCACTAGGAGAAGTATTACAACAAAAAGCAAGGCCAGCAAGGGTGCCAGGTCAAATATTCAGGTTGGGGTGCTTCCCTGGTCATTGAGGATATTTCTTGATAAGCAGTTTTGTCTGTTTTGGAACATCTGTCATTTCACCCTGTTGTGAGGGATGCATGGTGCAATTCTCTCCAACTTGAGAGAAGAGTGTGTGACAAGCAACACTAGGTGGAACCCAGTGCATTTGGGACTGAGCTGACAGGATGAGTGGCTTTCCAGATGTGAAGTCATACCCAGTCTCTTGGCTCAGTATTATAAAGTGTGGTGGCTGGGGAATTTAAGATGGTTAGAGATAAAGTTTTGGATTTTATCCAGGATTGAACTCCAGAGATCTAACATATTGGATAGTAGCTAATTCAAAGCTAGCATGCATGTTACCTGTATATTCATTTTTAAGAAATGGTTGTCCATAAGTCATTTCATAGGAACTTAAATGAAGTCCTCTTCAGGGAGCAGTTTGTACTCTCAGCAGGGCAGAGGGCAAGATTTTCTTTCTTGAGGTGAGTCTCTAAACAAATATTAGCTATGGCTTCTTTTAAGGTGTGATTCATTCACTCAGTAGATGAGACCTCCAGGGAGAAAGCAAATGTTAATCTACACTGAACAGCCCAGATACATCTTTGGTTACCTTAGAGATAAAGACAGCTATGTTATCACTTTGTATGGAAATAGGAAGTCTGAACCTTGGAATTAGTTAAGTAAAATTCTTATCATCTCTTGAGCTTTTCCTAATCAGCCCATCCAGTGAAGTTGTCTACAAAAACTAACAATTATTTGAAATTTCCCAGTGTTTTGGTCATTACAATGAAGTTAATTTGCCAATCCTCTCCTCCTTGCAGTCCTTGGAATTGTATTCCTTTGTTTAAAATTAAAGGATTAATCTGAGGGTTATCTTTAGCACAAGTGACACATTGGGCATTCACAGTTTGAATAGTTCTTTGTAAGTTAGGTCAAACCAGAAATTTGGACATCCACTGAAGTATAGTCTCTCAGGCATAATGCCTCTGCTTATGAAAGGGCAAGACAATAGGTTTTACTAAGTTCTTGGGGAGAAGGATTTTGTTATCCTTTGAATCTTCTCTTGCTAGCTAGTCGCTTTATTTTGTTCTAGTATAATCCCATTCCTTTGCTCTTGATAAGTCTTTTTCATATAGCTAGAGGTTGGGCTTTTATTGAGGTGTGAGTTATTAAAGAAGCCTTAAGTATTAATGACTTCCAAGGCTGCTTGGCTACTGCTTTGCCTGATTGGTCAGCTAAGTGATTTCCTTTTAACTTCACTGGTGTTGATTGTTTTGATGTCCTTTACTATGAACTACTACCACTACCTTGGGAAGCATAACTACTTCTAACAATTTAAGAATTAAGTGAACATATTTTTTGTTTTTATTGGCAGAAATGAGCAGTTCCTGTTCTTTCCATATGGCCCCATGTGCATGTAGTACTGCAAAGGCATGCCTTACATGTGTTGATGGTGACTCTCTTTCCTGTGCCCAGTTGTAAAATTCAGATCAGAGCTCTTAGCTCTGGTCACTGTGTAGATGTTCCACCAGGTAGGGCCTCAGTTTCTAATGTTTCATTGAGGGTAATGATAGCATACCCAGTGCACCACTTTTCATGATCCATAAAACTGCTCCCATCTTTAAAAAGTTCTAGCTCCGGGTTAAGGAAGAGCACACCTGTGAGTTGGTCTACTGGAATATTCTTCATTAATTAGCTGCATACAATCACATTTAGGAGGTAGATAGCACTCATTTAATCTTTCCATAGTGAGTCAATGCCCCGATTTTTGTTCAAACAATGTTAAAATGTAGTGCGGGGTAAAGATAACTGTAGGCTGCCCAAGGTAAACTTCCCAGCTTCTTACAAGGCCACAGGTGGCTGCCACAGCCCTTAGGCAGACTGGCCACACTTTTGTCTCCAAATCATTGTGTTAGGACTCCTAGCACAACTCCTTGGCATGCATATACAAACAAATGGAATTTTTTCATAGGATCAGGCAGTCCCAAAGCTAGAGCATAACTTTTGTTTAAGATTCTGAAAGCAAATGCAAACTCTAGTGTCCAGACTAGTGACTGTTTCTCATTTCCTTTAAGGCCCTCATTTAGTGGATTGGCTATAAGTCCAAAATTTGGTATCCACAGTTTACAGTAACCAGCCAAGCTGAGAAAGCCTGAGTTCCTTTTTGTTCTTAGGCTCTGACACTCAGCATAAAGCTTCTTTTCAACTGGGCAAGAGGGCCCAATATCCCTCTGATAGCTCAAAACCAAGATATTTAACATGGGTTTGTGTAGATCTGAGCCTTCTTTCCTGATACATTATTTCCCTTTTCAGCTAGTCTCTTTATCATTATTACAGCGTTTTTGTTTGAGGCTTCCTGAGTTTTACTGGCAATGATAAATGTTGGAGGACAGTTCTAATTGCAAGATGGCATTGTATTCAAGGGATCTCTTATTAGGCTAATTTTGGTATTGTGGCTATACAGTTTTGCACACAGAAATCATTCTTTGCTTAATCATAGGTTCTTAGCCAAATTGTTCCCAATTATTCAAAATACAGTCAAAGGAAAGCATTTTCCTTGTACTTCAAATCTATTTTTATTTATGAACTTTCCTCCTGTTTCCTCCAGTAGACCAAAATATACCTATACCAAAACTATAACCTACGTTAGGTGGGGCCTCCTCTACCAGGGGGCTGCTCCCCTGGTACTGTAGGTATCTCCAAAACCAACAAACCAGTAAACCAAGAGCAGCTAAGCAGCTTACAGCTTTGGCAGGAGAGCTCCATCTAGCGGCAATAATAGATCAATACCGACTCGTGTATGTCCTATATGTCAGAAGGGGTTGCACTGGGCCAAGGAATGCCATTCTAAATATCATAAAAATGGCAGTCTCATTAATAAGTTGGGAAACTTCCAAGCAGGCCTCGTTCAAGGCCCTCAGACAAACAATATGAGCACATTTCCCAACCTAACCCAAATCTATCCAGTCGGCAACGGGGCAGCTCACTCCGGCCTATAACAGAACTTAAGGCAGTTACCAAAGGCAGTGCAGCTGTCTATCTTCCTTCAGCTGAAACTAAGTTTATTACACCTTCATTTGGTATACAAAAAATAAGGACAGGACTTAAAGGGCCTATCCCAGAAAACAATGTAGGTTTCATTATTGGCCGTAGCAGTCTTATGACCCAAGGTGTTTTAGTACAAACCGGGATCACTGACTCAGATTTTGATGGCAAAATTTGTTTATTGGTACAAACTTTAACTCCCTATCAAATTGAATCAGGAGATAGCATAGCTCAACTACTTTTGTTACCGTATAGTAAACCTCCTTTAAAATGTGCAAAGGAATTTGGTTCCATTAGGTCTAAAGTTTATTGGCAAACAGCAATTGGAGATGAAAGGCCTGAAATTACCATAAAAATAAATGGAAAGATATTTTTAGGATTGGTGGATACAGGGGCTGATGTCTCTATCATTGCTAAAAGATATTGGCCACAAGCTTGGACTTTGCAAAAGGTGCCTACAGTTTTCACTGGTGTTGGAACAATGACAGATGTTTATCAGAGAACTCAGATATTTAATGTAGAAGGTCCAGAAGGACAAGAGGCTGCTCTGCAACCTTATGTTGCAGATGTAGGACTTAATTTATGGGGAAGAGACTTATTAAACCAATGGAGAGCTTATTTGAATATTCCTCATGTTTCTAAGACAACTAAACATCTTATTACTCTGGCTCTTAAGCCTCTTCAAACAGAATCTAATAAGCCCTCTGAAAATGCAGAGGTGGAAGATTCTGTCTCTGATCAGCTTGAGGCCAATTTACACCTGTATGACTATGAATGTTCTGAAAGTGACCACCCAGAGCCTCCTACAGAGGCTTGTGTTGCCATGGCAACCAGGAAGGGCTCCCTTGGGCACTTTTCAAGCTGTTAATAGCTCTTCAACTCCAGCTTGTGGATGTTAACCCTTCAGTTCCAACAGCAACTTTATAAACCTCTTACTGCTTACATAATGATAAGGCTGTGAGATGATAGAAGCTAATAAAATTAAGCCACTGGAAAAGTAAGAAAACTTAGCAATACAGTTTCCAGAAAAATTCTCAAAAGCAGTGAAATCAAAGATATATGTTTCTATTGATGTGTTGTAACTTGTTTTGTGTTTGTCTGGTTGTTCAGTGTCTGTATATTTTGATACCTCCGGATGGTCATATTAAATTGATGAATAAAAATTATTAAAAGAGCTTTAAATTCAAATGGCCAACATTAAATAAGTGCTTATATTAATAAATAAATATGAGTATTAATTTAAAACAATAAAAATAGATATAAACAAACTAAATCATTATTCTAACAAGTTTGTTTAATGTTGATGGTAATTGTATGTTGTCAGAAGTTTGTTAGAAACAACTTCTAAAATTATTGTGGTAACTTAAGTATGGAAGGTATATAGAACGTGATTTTATTATTAAAGAAAAGAAAGTAATTTTATCCTAAGATAAAATGACTAGCTATTAAAACAAATTAAAGGTCTGTTCTTTCTCAATGTTTCTCAAATCATTAATCTGTTTTATTAAAAATTAACAGTTTTTCTCCTGAATAATCAGTATGCAGAAAAAAAAAGTGTTTTATCAAAGTAGCTTCTTATACTTTAACCTTAACGTTTCCTTGAAGAAACAAGCTGTATACCTAGAACAAGATAAAATACTAAAAATAGTTAAGTTCATGTGATATAAGTTGAATGAAGTATTTAAAAGTGTTGTACAATTAAAAGAAATTTTCTAATTTTATAACAATTAAAGTTATATCAATAAAAAGTTCATATAAATTCTTTAAAGGTGTATATAATTGCTGAAAATTTAATAATGTTTCACTGTAATATTAAATAAAAGTATACTGTTATTAATCATAATTTTAATTATTTTAAAATATAATTATATGTGTTATAAAACTACCTCTCTGCCAAAAAATCAAAAGGCAGATGCTTTAACTTAAGTTTATCTAATTTACTCCACCTCTACTAATAAAAAAATAAATATATACTATAATTAAAAAAAAATGGAAACTAAAATAGTGAGCACATCAAGGATGCTTGGTAACAAATTAAAAAAGATAAAGTACATTTCAAAAGGTGTTATATTCCTCCCAGGGACTGATGCATAAACCTTAAAATATACTGCCCAAAGAGTGTTGTGTTCCTTCCTGGGAAGACTGGCCCCTTATCAGGAATTAGCAGAATACTCACAAGTTGGCATTTATAGTATCAAATTCATTAATCCTAAACATAGTCAACCAAAACTCTAGTATCAGTTGCTAATTCAACACTTCCCAGCTAAAAGCTAAATATTGATAAGTATATATATATAAAACTGCTCTATTTATCTAATAGAAAAATAATATATAAAAAAACAATAATTTATTTTATTATAAAATAAAAAACTTTTAAAAAGAAGCTATTTCAAGAAAAACAATGTTCATAATTGTTTTTTTAAATATATATTTATATCATGGATGAGGCAGATTTATTTATTCTGTAAGTTTGTTCAATATTAACTTAATCTTTTAATTGATTATGTTATTCATGTTTCTCTCTCTAATTGTCAGTATAAGCTTATTAAACTAAATATACATATTAACATTTAACTTGTATCTATCAAGAACTATAGCTAAAAATAAGTCAAGTATATCAGTGGGTCCCCTGGTTTGGAAAGCATGTGAATGTATGTATACATATTATAAAAGATTGGAATATAACAGTTAAACCCCTGTTTATAAACAATAAAATTAATGTTATAAAAACAAAAAGGGGGAGATGAAGGAGAATCTGCTAAAGACAAACTATCTAAAGCATTGCTTACCATAAATTTTTTAATAGACAACAAATTTGTAATACCACAGCAGCAGAAAGATATTGGGAGGTTAATAAAAGGAATGAAAATGAAAAATGTGGACAACCAATATATTGGAAAAATGAAACAACCAATAAATGGGAAAAAGGAGAGGTAAAATTTTGGGGCCGAGGTTTTGCCCTTATCATTACAGAAACAGGAGAAGAGCAGTGGATCCCCTCTAGAGGAATCAAGCCTAGAGTTGAAGATGCTGCCAAGACTTAAACTATGGACATGGTGGTTTTACATTGGATTAATTATAGGTAAAGTATTAGGTCTAGGTAAGATACCACATCATAATTATACTTATTGGGCATTCATAACCAGCCCACCTCTTCTAGAGCTGTTAACTTGGAGCGATGAGTCTTACCCAATTTATTTTAATCAATCTCACCATTTTCCAGGACCTATAAATATATGACTACCCTTAAAACCAAAAGAAGAAGGGAAACTTATAGAAAATTTAACTTTACCTTTTATATACTGCCCTACTTGTATTGGATATGGTTCTGTATGCATGCAACCTAAAAATCACAGTCAAATTTATGTTCTCATTTTCCCTTCTTGGCCATATAAATCAGAAAATATGATAAATCTTACATGTCCCTCTCACAACAGACTACTTAATGACAAATGGCATAACTGTCATGGGCTTACAGAGGTTGTGTTGTTTAATGATTCCTATGGAATTGTTAAGGATCGGGCCCTTATAGAGATACCAAAACCTATTAAAAACACAACCATATCTTGGTTCATTAATAATTCAACCATAATCACAAATGACAGTAATCCTTATTTCTGGAATTTTGGTAATACAGCATTTACTAACAGCTGAATAAAATGGAAAAATCAAGGAAGATATATCCCCAACCATGGAACACTAAACTTAACAAAACTCAAAGTTATTTCTGGAAATTATTTTTGGGAACTGTTCCAATTTTTGAATGGCAAGGCAGCAAAACTAATATTACTATTTTAAAAAGAAAATCAACTCAATTTCTTACACTATGTGTATGAGTTTCTATAGTTTTATCATTGGAAAAGTAACTTTTGGTGAAAGGAATATTAGTTGCTCCAATTGCTCCTTATTTATATGTCTTAAGAATTCATATTTTCAGGAAAATCAAACTCTTTTTATAGCAAGAAGAAGAAAAGGACTATGGTTACCGGTTCAGATGACCAGACATTGTCAACAGTCTCCAGAATCCTAGTTCCTGTGGCATTTCCTTGACCATTAATTAAAAGGAAATAAAAGACTGATTGGACTTTTAATAGCAGAAATTTTGGGACTAATTGGCATCATAACTGCTGCAGCTGTCTCTGGCACAGCCCTGCATCAAGGAGTCCAGAATCAACAATATGTTAAGGATTGGCATAAAAATGCAAGTGAGATGTGGCATAGCCAGTCTCACATTGATATGGAACTGAATAATCATATGAATGATCTTAAAACAGCTATTATATATTTGGGTAATCAAATTTATAATTTAAACTTGTTAAGAGCTCTTAAATGTGATAGGAATGAAAGTTCTTTTGTATTACTCCTTTGGAAATGAAAAAATCATTTGATTGGATATAAGCACATTGTTTCTGTAGATATTTTAGAATTGCAAAGGAGGGCATTGAGCATGTATCAAAACGAATTGAAAGAAACCACTGGTGCTGCCGTTTCATTGGTGGAAACAAAAAACAGTTCAAATATCATTTTGGATTGGATTAGGAATTATTGTTATATGCATTTTTATTGTCAAGGGTAGAGTAATAACATATTCATAGAAAAAAATGAAGAATTAGACCAGATAAATGCATTTATGTTAAGAAACTTGGCCATGAAAAACTAATTTTGCATTATTTGGTAGAAAGATTTTACTAATAACCCCTTGATCTTAATACTAATTATCTGCACAAAAAATATTCACTTAAGGAACCTGAAGAAGCATAAATATTAATGAAATTGCCTTCCATGTAAGAGCTCAAAAGCTTGACTGGTAGTCAATGACGGGTAAGATTCTCAGAGGAGGACAACCTAAGACAGGCAGTCACAAGAGCCTATGGAAGAAGACAAGTGTGACAGGAGGTCACCTTGTATCAGCTTATATAATGGTTCCTATGAGCTTTAACTAATAAAAAAGGGGGAAATGATGGCGTTTCAGTTAAAGGCCATGACTACTGACAGAAAAGAAGGTCACCTTGGAATTTAATAAAATAGCTCTCCAGTCTCATGCTAATAGGAGCTGGGTGGGGAAACATCCCGAGCTTGTAAGATTTACAATGTCTGTGAATTGCAGGAAGGAAAAGAGGAACTGAGCCATTAACATTTAAGACTTGTTAATTTCAGTAAAATGTAACTCTCAAGTATCTATTGCCCTTGCACATGCTCACATGTATTTTCTTTGTTCTAAAGCCAATTAAAAGCCACACTTTATGAGGTGGCTGGGCTCTTCTCTCCATATCAGACAGAGTCCCCTGATCCCAGTTTTTCTTCTCTTTGTCTTATTCTTTTTTTCTCATCCGTGGCACTGTTTTCACCAACCCAGTTCCTGAATGCCAACACATCACATGTACAGAAAGTGGTGTCTAAATCCCACCCAGAGGTGTAGATTTCACTGTTATAGAGAGCTAAAATGCAGCTAAGTTCATTCTACTACCCTACTAAGTCAGCAATAAAACTGGAAAATTCCAGTTTGTGGGTATCTACATTTTGTGGTTAGCTTCTGACCACAGCTGCTAACTGATTTCTATTCTGATCAGGTGGCTATTGCTGCAAGGCTAATATAAGATTAACAGGACCTAACAGAGGAAGAGCAAAGTTGGGTGGAGGTAGTTCTTACAAATAGTCCTTATGAATCTCTTATTATAAAATAAAAAACTTTTAAAAAGAAGTTATTTCAGGAAAAACAATGTTCATAATTGTTTTTTTAAATATATATTTATATCATGGATGAGGCAGATTTATACTTGCCCTGGTTCTTACCTAGAAATGACTGCTTTTCTCATGGGATAAATATTATACCTAGAATCAAAACCCCATTCAATTCTTAATTACATTTGTTGCTAGTTGCCCTAGGCCTTCTCTTGATAATTTACTAAGACTGCTTATTATTTTAACGAATGAAACAAGTTTAGGTGGGAAAGGACATTTTCAGCCATAAAAGGTGAAGCTATTATCAGATTATCTGTAATGATACTTCGGTTTTACATATTTGGTATTTAGTCCTATGTTGAAAAATCAGGATAAACATTTGTTTTAACTAACACACGATGGAAAATTTGTGTTAAAAATAATTGAAGAGAGAACTCAGCAACCTAGACCATTGCTTCTTTTTTTAATATACTTTTTATTTTATTTTTTAAAAGTAACTTAGATTACATAAATGTTACACAAAAACAAAGAAGATTCCCATATGCCCCACTCCCTAGCCCTCTCACATTTTCCCACATCAGCAACATTCTTCATTAGTGTGGTACATTTGTCACAACTAATGAACACATCTTGGAACATTGCTGCTAAGTTATTACAAGATATATAATGGCCTATATATGTTATTGAAATGTCATTCAGGATAATTCCCAAGTCCCCAAAATGCCCCCAAATTACACCTATTTTTTCCTCTCCTTCCACTCAGAACTTCCAGTGGCCACTGCCTCTACATCCATGATAAATGTTCTTCCATTGCTAGGATCACAAGTCTACAGCTAAACAACTGTAAATCTACTCTAGTCCATTATCCATTCCCCAATCCTGAGGATTCTGTGATGGTGATGCCCACTCCAACTGTAATTGAGAGAGGGTTTAAGTCCCATGGGGCAGATGGATGTGACTTTCTTGCTTGCAGTTGCAGACTCTCTCTGTTCTTTGAGATGGTCATTGTCAGTCATCTTCTCTTTGTTAGTTGTCCAGGGTGAGTCCAATGAGCTGGAGAGTAGCTGTTGCAAGCCTGTTGAGATTCAGGGCCCATCTGGCACGTGGACAGCACAAAGATTTAAGTCTCTTGGACATATAGCTATCAGCTCTGGTACTAACTAGGTTCAAATAGAGGGGCAGCAGAGTCGTGTGTAGGGAAAACACAACTGAATCCAACTCTATCCCACTGGGGAGTGTAAGTTCCAAAGTAAGGTCCACTGGCAGGGTGCCAAACTCCTGAGTGTCTGCCCTGTCTATAGTGTCTGTATATCTTCAGAGCCCTCAGGGGCCCCACTATTTGAGGTAATATTTACTTTGGCAGTCTATGAGCTCCTACTGAGACTTGCATAAGCATAACCTCTGAAATGACCTCCCAAATCACTTTGAAATCTCTTGGCCCTATAAACCCATTTTTCTTTACCCTTTCCCCTTTTGGTCAAGGTCTTTTTCCTGTTTCATTGCTAGTTGGTGCTTGGTATTAAATCCCTCAGTGCCAGGGAGGCTCATCCCCAGGAGTCATGTCCCATGCTGGAAGGGAGGTAATGCATTTATATGCTGTTTGACTTAGAGAGAGGCCATATTTGAACAACAAGGAAGTTCTCAGGAGGTAACACTTAGGCACCCTATAATACTATGCTAAGTTTCAATTTCAAAAGTAAAGGTTCATAGGTACAGTCATCACAATCAAGGACCCATCAATTGTCCATCCTCCTTCACTAGTCTCTGCCCCTGTACTCAGGGGATCCTTGCTGTCCCATTAGAGATTGTGGCAGAGCTCCCCAGAATGAGAATTCAATATTTATTTGGTTATTGTGTGGATCTTCACCC
Source organism: Tolypeutes matacus (assembly GCA_026826555.1). Taxonomy (NCBI): domain Eukaryota; kingdom Metazoa; phylum Chordata; class Mammalia; order Cingulata; family Chlamyphoridae; genus Tolypeutes; species Tolypeutes matacus. The sequence continues at coordinate 211,296 of JAKSZT010054271.1, read as the reverse complement.
ACTGTGACAATGCCCCATCAACAGCTGAACATATTCATATGCCTTATAAGTGTGCCCCAGGTGAACCTCCTCTGATGCATCCCCCATCTCTGACATCCCACACCAATGACCCTCCCCTGCCACTGTTGTGACCCTTCTGTGATCCAAAACTTCTTCAAAATTGAAGCCAAGAAAATAAACAAATACAATTACCATTGATTTTTGAAGACTCTGCACTTTGTGAATAGAGTTTTAAAATGCCATAAAATTTGTTTGCCCTTCTTGATTCACAGGCATTTAAGTAGAAAAATATTTTAATATATAAGGCACAGTGAAAATGGTTGGCATCATTACTATAGCTTGGCATGACCCCTAAGCTCCCAACATATGCTCTACCCAAAGCCCAGTGGGATGCTCTAGAGGCATGTCTGTACCACAGTCTCTAGCCCCGACACTAGTATATTTTTCAAGGGAATGCATGTCACCAAAAACATCTGAATCATATTCTGTTTCCAAATATTAAAAATTTGGAAACTGAGACATTGAGATTAGTTGTCACTGGTGGTTGACTCACATTCGCTCTAGACAAAGTTTCTAAAAACTCCTGCTACTGAAGTCCCTGGACCTGTCCTGGGTCCTTTCTTTCCTGAAGCTTGACTCTCAACTGCTCCTTGGAGTCAATGATACATCCAAGTACGCTTATGATGAATTTTCATGTTTATAAAATTGATGCTATCCATCTTAGTTCTTGGGAGCTTATGGAGCATTGAAGCATTGTGCCATGGGACAAGGCACATCTCATCTCTGGATGTCATTTCCTCCACTGGTGTTCACAAAGATTACAATTTCCAGTCTGAGCTTTGGCCATTGGACTCGTTCTTTTTCATCCATCCCCCAAATCTATGGCCTCACAATGGACTTTGGTCAACAGGTCTGTGGGATAGCTAAACTTTCTCATCCTAACTACTAAGCTGCTTCAGACACAGTAGCCATATTTCAACTATTTGCATTGGTCCTGTGGGGACATAGGAGTTTTCTGACACTTTGGAAGTAAGGTGGTAAACATAGGAGATTTGGTCAATTTACACATTCCATGTTATCCTTTCTTTTTTACTACTACACCATGGGCTGTAGAATTTTTCTATACAACTTATTGTCTGTGGGGAAGACATATTTGTGGATTCCACCATGCATTATTCTTCCCCCATATATTGCCCTTGGAAGAAATCAGACACTGTGTGGCTAGAGGTTCACCAGTACCTGAAAGCAAGTCATATTCCCCCTGAAAATCCCACTTCCCAACATGAGCTACCTTCATTGTTCATCTAATGGGCAGCATGCCCAGGCCTTCACTTATTCTCTTTTCAATGTATGGTTTATACCAAATGCTCTAGGGCTTCCAGGACTTTGTTTTTATTCTGAGATAACTTAGATGTGTAAATAAGGACTTGCAAGTCCACAGTCTCCAGGATAAGATTTTTTTTTAAGTTTCTTAAAGAACCCAAAAACTGAGAATGGCTTCTTTGTTCAGATTATGAATTTGTATCTTACCATAAATTAATACCCCCCACTAACAAGCAGCAAAGGGCATTGGATCAGTGGAATTGGAAGATCACAAGTAAATACAGTGTGCAGTGGCAGTAAGGAATCTCATTTGATATTCATAATTTTAACCTGTTCCAATTGTGACTAAAACAAACAAAACTACTACAGAAATTTCAAGAATAACTAAAGTGTGACACAGAGACATGAAACAAGCATGTGCTGTAGGAAAATGGTGCCAATAGACTTGCTCAAAGTAGAGTTGCCATGTAGCTTCAATATTTTAAAAACACAAGTGCAATAAAATAATTGCAATAAAATGAAGTATGCCTTTATAGTCTCTAAAATTTGCCTTTCCAGAATGTCATATTGTTGGAACCATTCAGTATTTAGCCTTTTCAGATTGGCTTCTTTCACTATGCATTAAAGATTTATTCATATATTTCCATGACTTACTAGCTCATTCCTTTTTATCACTGAATACTGTCCCAATGCATTGATGTACCACATTTTGGTTATCTTTTTCCCTATTGAATGATACCATTACTCCTTCAAATTTTCTTCATTATAAGTAAAGTTTCTTTAAATATTTGGGTGGTTTTTTGTGAGAATATGTTTTCAAACTAGTTGGGTAAATAATAGGATTATTATCCTATTACTGGATTGCTTGGTGATACTATATTTAGCTTTGATAGAAATATCAAACTCTACAAAAGTTGCCATGCCAACTTGTATTTCAGCAGCATCGAATGAGAGTTCCTGTTCTGCATCCTCACCAGCAATTAGTGTTCTGTCCTTCTTTTGTAAATTTTATCCATTTGAATAGGTGTGTAGTGGTCCCTCATTTGGGTTTAATTTGCTTTTCCACAATGATAAGTGATGTTGAACATCTTTGTGTATACCTATTATCCACTTGTATATTTTCTACTGAATTTGTCTTATTGAAATTCTTAAACTTTCTTGAAGCATACAATTCATTTATATTAACCACTAGTGCAATATTGTGCTACCATCACTATCTTTTAATTGAACTGATTTCTTCTTATAGATTTTTGTGATTATTTTTTGCTTATTTAGATACAAGGCCTTTTTCAGATATGTATTTTGCAATATTTTATACAAGCACGTGGTTTTTATTTTCATTGTGTAAACAGTATCTTTTCAGTGAATAAAATTTTAATGTTAATAAAATCCACCTTATCAATTTCTTTCATGAATCATGATATTTATGTTGTAAAGAGGTTATCACCAAAACCAAAGTCACATAGATTTTTTCCTATATTCAAGAATTTTTTTAGCTTTGCAATTTACAATTAAGTCTTAAGTTATTTTGAATGTAGTGTTTTTGTAGTCATTTAAGTTTGTGTCTGTGTTTATTTTTTCTATAAATATCCAAATATTCTATCACTCTTTGTTGAAAAGACATCCTTTTTTTTTTTTTTTTTGGGGATTTTTTTTTTTTTTTTTTTTTTTTTTAACCAGGAGGTCCTGGGGATCAAACCCAGGTCCCTTCATATGGGAGATGGATGCCCAACCATTTGAGCCACATCCATCCCCAAGACATCCTTCTTGAATTAGATTGCCTTTGCTCCTTTGTCAAAGACCAGTTGACTATATTTGCATAGGTCTATTTTGGGGCTCTCTATTCTGTTCCATTTATCTTTGTGTCTATACTTTCACTCTTATCATGTTGTCCTGATGGATGTAGGTTTACAAAAAGTTTTGAATCAGAAAGTATGACTTCTTAAACTTTGTTCTTCACCAGGGTTTTGTAGGCTTGTCTATGCTTAGAAATAGATTTTTCTTTTCTACAAAATTTGGCTGAGATTTATATTGGAGTGGGATTGCATCTAAAGCCCAAGTTGGCAAGAATTGATATCTTAACAATTTTGAGTCTTCATCATGAACAAGCAATAACTCTTCATTTATTTAGATTTTTTTTTGTTTCTTTTAACAGCATTTCATAGTTTCCTGCATACATATCACACCTACATTTTTTTGTTGCTGTTTAAATAATGGTATTTATTTTTAATTCAGATTATTATTTTTCATTGTTGGCATTCAGGAAAGCAATTACTTTTGTATATTGAGCTTGTACTTTATTTCTTGCTATCAAGATCCATTCCATTCAAGGTGTGAGATAGTTGCCTCCATTTCTGTTTGACTTTCCTACAATTATGGAATAAATAATCTGAACCCTGAAATTCAAGTGATCCAAAGAGAGGCTGGGGAGAAGAATGGACACCAATATATTGTGATCTCAAAGATAACTGTGATGTACCTGGTTGGTTGAAAGGGGGCATCTACACCTGTCTTTTCTGACCAACTGGCCCCTTAGATACTGAATAAAATATCTAGGTGTTCACTTTCACTGAAGCTAGCTTTGTATTCATGTGAGTACAAGTGCTTTCTTCCTCAAGCATGTACCTCAGGGGTGCTCCCCTGGCTTTGGGACAGCTAGTGGGGTGTCAATAGTGAGTAAAAAGCTTCTTGTTTGTGGACCTGATACTGAAGAGGGGATTTTGCCTTGTTAGATTTTTTTTTAAACCACAATTATAGAATTTTACATTTTCTGAAATGATTGCATGCATTTAATTCTTAACTTTATCATACAATATTTTGTAAAAGTATGCATTTATTGCAGGTTTTATGGTTGGAAATCATAGCATGCTGTTGTATTTTTTGCATATTAGGTTATTTTGGGGAGAAATCTTAATATAGATTCAGAGAGTAAGGAGACACATATACAATTATGAAATTTATGTACAAAATATTGAGACCTTCTTGGCACATGAAGTTGGGACATGAAGCATGTCTGACTGAGACATTTTACACCATGAGGCAAAAGGGAAAATGTGCATCACTATATACATGCTTTTAAATTTTTAAAATGATTTATTTTTCCTAACAGCACAAAAGTAGTTGAAAAATTGAAAAGTATACATATTAAATCTCACAATAATTTAGGTTTAAATAGATTATTTATATCTAAAACAAATTGTATTATAATGTTTACTTTCTTGGTTTTAATTTAGCAGATTCATCAATCATGTTCTAAAATTTTAGTAATGAACTAAATTTGTTTTCATTTTAAAGAATTGCTGTAGTTGAAAAATTATTATGACCATGTAACAAAACTTCAATATTTTAAAATTAACTACTGTTACTGAAATGTCTTTTGCAGGACCCAGCTGTTATTGGTATTGTTTGAAAAAAAAAAAAAACTCACACCATTTACAAATTCAAATAAGATTGTATTAAACAAAATTTGTTCATTGGTTTTACAATGGTGATTTTTAAAAAAATATCCAATGATATATCTGTTTAAAACCATCTAATTTCAAATTTATTCAGAATATAAATAGTTGAAAAAGGAGCAAAATTATCTCCATTCATAGATGTCATGGTCTTCCAAAGAATCCACAAAAGCATCAGAGGTAATAATTCATCATATGTACAGGTTACAAGATCAATGGGCAAAATTCTATTTTATTTCTATAAACTAACAATGAACAATCTAAGAAAGAAATTATGAAAATAATTCCATTTTAAAAACCATGTAAAAGTATGAAAATAATTATATATTTTGGAGTAAATTTAGACAAGGATGTGCAAGATGTATATAGTGACTACAAAACATTGTTGAAAGTAATTCAAAAGAAGTCTTTAAGTAGAAAGACATCCTGTACTCATGGATTCAAAGATTTCATTATGTTAAGAAGCAATACTACTGATCTACATATTTAGTGAATCCTCATAAAAAATCCAAACAGAAACAGAAGAACAAAGTTGGAGAACCCACAATTCACTATTTCAAAATGTTTTACAAAGAAACAGTTATCAAAACAAGATGGTTCTGGAAAAAAGGTAGACATAGAATATAAACCAATGGTTTAGAATTGAGAGTCCAGAACTAAACCCATGCATGTATATATTCAATTGATTTTTGACAAAGTGACAAGGCCATTTGATGAAGAAAGAATAATCTCTTCAAAAAATGATGCTGGTACAAATGGATATTCTCAGGCAAAATAAACTAATTGGACCTTTACCTCACACCATACACAGTAATTAACTCAAAATGGACCAAAGACCTTAATGTAAGAGCTAAAACTATAAAACTCTTAGGAAAAAACATAGGGGTTAAATCTTTATGACTTTAGATTTGAAAATAGATTCTTAGATATGACACAAATGCAACTAGTTTTTAATTAAATAAAGCGGGCTGCATCAAAATTAAACTTTTTGTCAAAGAACACCATCAACAAAGTATAAGGACAATATACAAAATGGGACAAAATATTTGCAAATCATATACCTGTTTAGGATCTAATATAATATAAAGAACACTTTGATCCCAACAGCAAAAATATAAACATCCCCATTAAAAAATCATCAAAGGACCAGAATAGACATTATTCCAAAAATGAGACATTGGCCAATAAGCACATGTCAGTTTCATTAGTCTTTAGAGCAATGTAAATGCAAATCACGGTGAGGTAATTTACCAAATTAAAATTTAAAATAAACGTAGAATTGTATATCACAAAGAGTGAAATGTAGTGTAATCTATGGACTATAGTTAATAGTGTAATTATAATATTTTTCATCACTTCTAATAAAGGCACCAATGCACAATATGAAGAACAGAGAATACTATGTGCTGGAGGGGTATATAGGAACTCTGCTTTCTGCATGATTTTCCTATAAACCTAAAAATTCTCTAATAAAAAGATGAAAAAATTTAGGACAAAATATGGTTTCTTTTTGTTGTTTCTTTTAAATGATTAACAGTGGAGGGCCAAAAGAGCACAATAAGTCAATAAAAAGAAATCAAACTTTGGTCATTCTTCATAGATGATAGGACTGTCTCAGTAGGAAAATTTAAAAACCATAAAAATATTGTGAGAGCTTGGTATACATATAAAATACAAAAATCAATTGCATTTCTATATATTACCTTCAAATAGACCTTTTCATAGGATTTAGATGAAAGCAGAGGACACTGATAAGGAATGATTGGGATCATTCAGAAAGAACAGTATTATTAACTGGATGGAATATGTCACAGTGGGCTCACTTAGCAGATATTTTGGGTTGCGTGTATTAGCAGGAGCGGCATGAATGGTACTAATTCTCTACTAGATTAGTTAGCTGAAATCTGACTCAATGTCACCCATAGAAATGATATTTTAGATCTGTTAGGTAGGACTCTGCTAACATTTCCTAACAATGTCTATTGTGGAGAACAAGTCAACCCATCACTGAAACCTTGATAAATTCAGTAATAAGGGAATAATGGGGGTTGGAACCAAGAATTGTATGACCATGATAATATCATACTTCTCTTAGATATACACATCAAGATGTCAAGTAATAATGCTAAGAGTTAACAATTATTGAGTATATGCATTGGTGCCATGCACCCTTCTAAGTGTTTTTCCTTTCTTACAGTATTTGCTCTGCATGACAACCGTATGAGGAATATATTATCATAATTCACATTTTACAGAGGAAGAAGTTGAGGCACAGAGAGTTAAGCAAACAATTGAACATATGAGTTTGAACCTCAGAGAAGCTGGCATGTCTGGAGGTATAAACTTGAATGTCATCAGCTACAGACAGCGATGCACTTAATGAGACAACATAGAGAATGGTGTCAATAGAGAGGAGAGGACTAAGCACTGAGCCCTTTGGTGCTCTGATATTTAGGATCTTCTCAGAAAAACTGGAGATTTGCAGTGCCATGGCATGGGTTATAGGTATTTAGTCATTGATAGTAGAATGTTACAACTATGCCCTCTTGTTAACAATCATAAATCCACTAATTTTTCATAATGCAAAATTGTCACACTGGTTCTCTTCCAAAATTAGAACAAGAAAATGTACACATTATACAGCTTTCAGATATTCGGTTTTCACTCAAAAAATTTCTGTAATGCTTGTGATATTTTTTCCCTTGAATTACTTTCTTTGTTTAAGTTCACAACCAGACCAAGGGCTCTCAGTATTTGCACATCCCACAGTGTGTGGCAGAAACAGAACCATCTGACTTCAAAGCAAAGATAAGCCTAGAATATTTAATTTGTTCAGTGTCAATTATATTTTTTTCTATCACTTCATTATAAAAGTTCTTTTCTCATTTTAATTAATTCCAATTTTTTTTTGAATAGTGTCAGTTTATTTTTTCTTGTTCTCACAGATTAAATTTAAAAACTGTGCCAAGTTAAGAGCCCCAAAATATTCATTAATTAATTCATTCAACAAATATTTTGGGGTACTTTCTAGGTGCCAGACACAGTGTATATACTAGACATACACTGATAAACAGAACATACAAGTTATTGTCCTCACAGAAATTCAATTACATGGAGGAGGCAGATGAAAAACAAGCAAAATATCACATCATGTAATATATCAGGGAGGGATACATGTTATTTTAGTGGCATCCCAAATTGTCTTCCTCAGTAAAGGGCCTCTCTTTACTATAACAATAGCATAAACAAAATCATTTAAAAGATTCTGTGAGGTCATTATATATGAAAAACACATTCATTTCAGTTTCAGTTGATAGTTTTTGTATGCTGCCTTGTCAGTTTTTAGTTTTGAATATAATTTTACAGCTGACAATAATACACAAAGCCAATTCCTGCTTGTGAGACCATGAACAATGCCCATTGTGGAGGTATAAGGAACTAAGCAGTACTTTCAGTGACTTCCAAGGTGAGGTGCATCATGAGGAATGGGTGGAAGTTATTCCTCTCCCCTTCTGCTCTTTGCATCCTTCCCTGTAGATTATGACACAATTGAAACCTCTCTTTTTTCATCTTGCAACTTTTAAGAGAACCTATGGAATATTTTCTGCATGGCCTTTTGAAAATACACAGTGAAATAATTTATTAAAACTTCAACTGCTTGTGAAATTTTCCTGTATTTTTCTTCTTTCGTATCCAATTCAAGGAGGTAGTTAGGCTGTGCAATGCAGAAGCTGCCAAAAATGCATGGCTCTACAGGTCTGTTTCAAAATCTGCCCATTGAAGTGGTCTCACTGAGTGAACTGGAGACTGAAAGGAAGGTGGGTTGGAGTGGGAAAGGAGAGTCCTAGACATTAGGAAGGGATGGGGCCATGCTCATTAATACTGTCCTCGAGTAGGTAACAATAATTCAGAAGGAAATGGTGAACCTAGGGAGCCAAATCTCCCACAGTTGATTATGACCTTTTCAAGCTGTTTGTGCTCAAGCAGGGCATGGAAGGAGCAGAGCCAGTGCTTCAAAAAACTCACATAGGCTTGGACAAGAGGTGTGTTGAGTCTCTTCCCCAATGCCTTGGTGCTTCATTATATCCTGGAGACAATTTCAGAACTATAGGCAGTGGGAGAACCCTAAGAAGAAATAATTTTAAGTTTTCTACCGTTTGGTAAACAGGCACCTCTGACATGGAGTTTCATTTATTGAAATACCTAGCAAGCATAAAATCCTTTATTGAACATGTAATTTTATGCACAGATTTGTATATAGAAATATTTAATCATTAATTCATTATTCAGTTAAAGATTTACTGTATACTGACTACATGTAAGATGCTATGCCAGACACTTTTAAAAATGAAGTGACTAGAAAGTCCCTCAACATTTGGAGTGAAACAGGGCCAAGTTAATAAGTGTTTTAGTTATCTTTTGCTTTGTAGCAAATGAAATGTAGAGGCTTAAAAATAGCAATCATTTACTGCATTCATGACTTTTCAGATTGGCAATTTGAGATTCTTCTGGTCTGGGTCCAGGCTCAGCTGCACTCAAATGGACTTGCACACATATCTTCAATCTGCTGCCATGTCAGGTGGTGGCCAGCTGGTCTAAAACCAACCCAACTTCAATAGCTGCATCCTTTCTCTGTATGGTCTTTATCATCATGCAAGCCAGTCAGGACTCTATTGCATGGATTTTTCAGTCCTCAGAAAGCAAGAAGAGGGCAACCCCAATGTACAACTACTTATGATTCTTTGCTTTCATCTGGTTTGCTACTGTCCCAATGAGTAAAGCAAATATGATATTGAACCATGTGAGGGGTGGAGAAAGTCTCCTGCTCTTGATAAAAGAATCTGAGGCATAGTTACAGAGAGAAAAAGAATGCATGGCCATTTTTTTTAAAGCAACTATAACAAATAATATACTTGAGTGTCTTCCAAGCAATGTAAAGTGTTTGATCAGTGCAATGGAGTACACAGCAGAGTGGGAAATGCTACGAAAAGTAAGGTCAGGAAGATTTCAACCAGGAAATCATGTTCTAACTAAATTTATAAATATAAATGGATGGTTAGGAGGTGGAAAATGGAAACCCTAAGTATTCCCCTGATGCCACTGTGCAAAGTAAAGGGTGTCATGGTGTGAGAATAGTCTGAAGAGGTAGGATGGGCCATTGTGGCACTTTTCTATATCCATGAACTAGCACAGATCTTTTTTTCTCTTGTGTTTTCCAACTACTTTTCCCTGTTCTACCCTCTGGAGTCATACAAATCAAGCCACTCTTCCTAAGGTAACAGATTTTATTGTGTCCTATATGTCAGGTGCCTCCCTACTCAATACCCACAACTTTCTTAACCCATCCTCAAATGTTTTCCACAATTTACCAGTTCACTTCTTTTCTAAATGGCTTGCAGAACAAATATAGAGGTTTGACTCAAGCATAGAACAGTGGATTTTTTACTGGAGTGCACTCCTAAACCTCCCAGAAGATTGAACACAGAGGTCCTGAGCTCTGTCTTTTTTGTGAAGACAATCATAACCCTGTTATAGAGGCCCCAAAGGGAAGTACATGGAATGGCTAAGGAAATTTACAATAACATTTTTTGTTTTCAAGGTCAGTAAGGTAAAATAACAGTGGCACCTGCAGGTGCCAGGTCACACAATCCAATCCCAGTCCACTGAATGTCAATGAAGGATGTGTCTTTTGAGGAATTACTATACATTCATTGAACTTCCTATGTGTCAGACACTGCCATACTTTCTAGAACTGCAAAGCTGAGGTAGAATTTGTCTTTACCTCAAGTTGCTACAGTCCATTTGGAGAAGATAGATTTGTGACTGAGAATCTCCCATAAAGAATGATGAGCACTAAAATGGGGAATAATTGCATGCTCTGAATACATTAAGCAAGAAATCTAGCTAGGACACACTCAATAAGCTATGACCTAAGTATAGCAATAACAGCAAACATTAACATGGTTTTATCTTGCATCAGCCATTCACTGTTCACAGTGTTCACATATATTAACCTATTTCATCTCAACTACAACAGTATGAGATGGATAAAGTCCTCCCTATTTTACAGAAGAAGGAAATAAGGCACAAAGCTCAATTGAAATATCCAAGATTACATAACCAGTAAGGGGTGGAACTGGGCCCCAAATACAGGAGCTTGGCTGGGATCAATACTCTTAAGCACCATGTGTCTCTGTGACAGGGCTAGCCAAGGGAAGGGAGGGAAGAGAAAGTCTTCAAGTAAAAGGGAACAGCCTGTGTGAAGGCTGAGAGGTAAAGGGAACTGAGAGTGGTTCTGAGTGGACATTTTGTGAACAGGATTGGAGAAATAGGTTCTAACCAGAGTCAAATGAGAGGTTTGGGAGAAAGCAACAGCCCATCATAGTTATTCCCTGCACCCCCATCACTCTATCCCAATGGATGGCTATCTCTTTGAAAGCAGGGAGAAGTTTCCATTTATTTTTATTACAAAATCTCTATCTCCCCACAACCAATCCCCTGCTTCAAAAATTGCCCAATATTTCATGTTGCTATTTTTAGGGTCAAACATGGCCCATGGAACTGAGCTATGTCACTGACGATGTCACACAAGGGTTACTGGAAGTCTTAGCACATATTCAGTTTTCAACAGTTCTTCCATTAGGCTGGCAATCTGAGATCTGCCTATGGGAGAGCAAATTTGGCTACCAACTGATAGATATTCAGGACTAAATTAGGGCCCCCAAATTGGGAACATTTGGGACATCACCTACAACTAGGAGGCAAGATAAAAATCCTTCATAGGCTGTTCTTGGTTCACATTCACCCAAGCAATATGAAGAGGACTTTCTCTAAGCCTTTAGGTAAGGATGGAAGGAAAACTGTCTCAGATTGATGGGAGTTGTGTTGTGAGGGATCTGATTTCTCCTGGGTTAGATTTCCCCTTTTTTCTCTTGGGCCTGATTTCCCCTGGACCAGAAGAAAGAAAATAAAGAGTTTGGAGTGAAGGTATGAAGTTCACTGAGACTTTCTTTTAAAAGGTGCTTCTTCTCAATTAGGAGACAATTAACATATGAATGAATAAATGACGGTAAACAAATGTGCAAACACAAGAATTCTTTCAATCTGAGGTACTTTCCAGAATAGGTATAAGTTATGCAGTTATCAGGGCTGTAAATTACTATTTTATATAGACGGAAAAGAAAGAACTAAGTAGGCAACTGGGGTAGAGTTGCATGGGCCTAGGAAAGAGTGGTTATGGAGATTTGTACTTCATTTTTATTACATTTTCTAATTCAATTGAATGTATCTTTTTTATTAAAGAAATTGTGAGTTTAGCTCCCCACCAACCATATCTTTCATTGTTTATAACTGATAAAAGTACCTTCAAATAATATTACTAGCAATAATCTATAACTTATATTAGGTGAATTTTTACCATAAAACACCATATTCTATGTGTTAGTATTATATACTTACTATAGTTCAGGAGGGTATGTTCTCATATGTGCACTGTTAATAATCATGGTCCATCATCTACCTCAAGGTTCACTATGTTATACAGTTCCATGCCTTGTAAAATGCATCCAAATATTTACTTGGTGACTCTCAGTTTATCACAGAGTTGTGCTGTCATCTCCTGTCAACTTTAGAACATTTCATTATTTCAAAAAAGACAGATCCGTGGCCCTCTTATAACCCCCTATTTTTGACCCTTAACATTGATATAGTATCTTCATTGCCCTTGATGGAACATTAAAATATTACTGTTATCTATAATCTATATGTCACATTAGTTGTATTTTCCCATGTATCACCATATTAACACCTTGTAATAGTGACATTTATTCTAGTTCAGAGAAGAATATTCTTGTATTTGTACTGTTATCCACAACTTTAATCCACCACCAAGCTCACTATGTTATATAACCCAAAAATTATCTTATAGGTTTCTTTCTATTGATTTCTACATCTTAGGAGAGGTAATTATACTCCTTATAATGTGTTAATATCAACTCTATCAATTTCCAAATAATTGCAATCAAACATTAAAAACCCTGCTTACATTCAGCATCAGTTCCCCTTCACCAACTCTTGTTCTGTCTCCTAGTGACCTATATTCTAGATTTTAATCTGTGAGTTTACACATCATATTTATTTCATATTAGTGAAGCCATACAATATTTTGTCCTTTTGTGTTTGGCTTATTTCACACAACATAATGTCTTCAAGGTTCATCAATGTTGTCATATACATCCCTATTTCATTTCTTCTTACACCTGAATAGTATTCCACTGTAGGTATATACCACGTTTTGTTTGTCCATTCATCATTTGATGGACACTTGAGCTATTTCCATATTTTAGCAATTGTGAACAATTCTGCTATGAACATCAGTGTGCAAATGTCAGGTGGCATTTTTCTTTCAGTTCTTCTAAGTATATGTCTACAGAACCTCACATGGAATTTCTGTATTTAGCTTCTTGTACTACCAAACTGTCTTCCACAGAGGCTACATCATTCTACATCTCCACCAATAGTGAATAAGTATTCCTTTCTCCACCTCCTCTCCCGCATGTGTAGCTTTCTGATTTTTTAAATTATGGCCATTCTATAAGGTGTGAAAAGTTATCTCATTGTAGTTTTGATCAGCATTGCCCTAATAGCTAGTGATGTTGAATATTTTTCATGTACTGTTTGACCATTTGTATTTACTCTTTGGGAAAAAAAGTCTATTCAAGTCTTTTGCCCATTTTTAAATTGGCTTACTTATCTTTTTGTTATTTAGTTGTATGATCTCTTTATGTACCCTGGCTTATATAATATGTGGTTTCCAAATATTTTCTCCCATAGAGTAGGCTGCCTTTTTACCTTCTTGACTGTTCCACTAGATAAAATGCTTTGCTAATGCTTTGCTATATATGTCTGTATATAGATTAATATTATGACTTAATTAACTCAAGCATAAGAAATCAATACACAGAAATATATTAATTTTATTAGACTTCTGTTAATAATTGGGAGTCCACAAACAGGGGTCCAACTGCTGCATCACAATCCTTCATGATATACATACAAATAAATATAGGCTCACCAAACCAGGGGACATACCGACATACCTCGTCCACCTTCAGCCAGAGTCCCAGATATAGATGATATAGATAGATATAGATACAGATATAGATATAGATATAGATATAGATATAGATATAGATATAGATGATATATAGATATAGTTAATGAACCTTTGTTAATAATTGAAAGAATATGAAATAAGCAAAGAATTGTCTATAAATGGATCCAACTGTTATATCCCAATCCCTCATGATATGCATACATACATTCACATGCTCACCAAAC